>RJWM01017148.1:0-43792 GCA_004363535.1 Dasyprocta punctata | reverse complement strand
AGGAAAATATTTTAACTTTTATTTAAATATTTGGTATAGTTTACAAGTGTAGGTACTTCTGTCTGGGATTTTCTTTAGTGTTTTAAAATTATTCATTTTACTATTCAAATTTTTTATTTCTTCTTCAGTATTTCAGCTGTCTGTGCTTTACAATATGTACTTTATATGATATACTTTAGTGCTATTTCCTCTTTCATTTTAAATCTTAGTAATTTGAGTCTCATAATTTCCCTCCCCATCACCAACCCAGGCCCATATAACTAAAAATTTGCCTATTTTAAAGACTTTTTGAGGGAACTAGCTTTTAGCTTCTTTGATTTTTTCCCTAAAATTTCACTTTTTATTTATTATTTGCTTCAGTATTTATTACTTTTTTATATTTGTTATATTAAGTCTAGCTTTTTCTTCCAAAAGAAACAATAACCTTAAAGTCTTACCTCTGTAGTCTCTTTTCAATACCACATTTAGACTTGAATTTCCCCAAGCACAGTTCTAAAAAAAAAACTCAGTTGTTTCCAGCTCTCTTTCTCTTCTTATACATTGCAAAATAGTACATGCAAAACATATTCCGATTTGTTTGAAGTAACATCTTGCTTCAGGTATCAAGCATTGGTCTGGGGTGGGAGGGAGCGACTTTCAACTTCTGGTAAGGGACCTCTGCACAACAAGAAAGCTGTGGAGAAGGCAATCATGGTCACCATGTTCTCAATATGTTATACCAAAGGTAAAATTTCTGCTCTAAAAGTTGGACTTGAGTGGAAGAAGAGAGCTCCTGTTCTCTCATATGTACTTGCTTAGAAGAGAGTCTGTGTAATATGAATGTGGGAAGGTTTAATATGCTGCCATTTTTTTTTTCTTCCCAGGGATAAAGATATTTCTCAGGAATTGGGAGAAAGAAGGAACTCAGTGTACTTGGATGTGCCTTCCCAGAAAGGAATTTCTATTTTGCTGATTTGGGAAGAAGAAGGATTGAATGCCATGGATTCCTGTTCTTTCAAACATTTAGATTTTCTTGATTTGATATTTCTTTTGTGTGGTTCATGCAGTTTCCTAAGATATCAAATGATTGAACTTCCTAAAAATTGGTCATTAGTTATGGTTGTTTCACTAGAAAGAAGTTTCACCAAGGTTCTCATGCTGTCATTCTGGCCATTCTGAAAGTTCTCTGCCTGTGGATATCTATTCACAAACACACACTCAAACAAAGGGACACAAACCAAACACATATTGCAACTTGAGTAAAATGTTCAGTCTGCTGAAATGGAACTTTTCAAAAAGAATAAAGTACACAAAAAGCAAAGTTGGGAAAAGGTTTTTGTTTAGCTCTAAATAGTGTATATTCCAAAAGTCTCATGGTCAGAAGAGGTGGGTCATTGAAGAAGAGGTGAGCAACTTTCATCATTGGCAGGCCTTTTCATCATGGCCTAAGTATGTATAAACCTGTCAATTATGTAACAAAGCTCTTAAAGCTGTGAGACAAAAACAAAAGCAAAACAAAGCAAAACAAAACAAAACACCTATCCTCCTTGAGACTGAGAGTTTCTGGTATTTTGTCTCCAAATAAATGACTAAGACAAACTTGGGTATGAGAAGTGGAATATTTGTTGTGATTATACCTGATGATTTTGTTTAGAAGTCTTCAGAAATCTTCTGCAAGAGGACTTTAGAAACTTTTAGATATGACTAGTAGAGAAGCCCTAGAACGACGTATGCTGAACTTGATGAGAGATTCTGTTTGGAGTTCAGAAGACCAGAAAGCTGAAGGAAATGCAGAAAAATCAAGTTTATATTTCAGTTGGAAAGAAGTCACTATTGTCAGTTAGACTTGAAACAATCTGTGTAACACTTTGGTAGAAAAATTGTTTATATTTTGCCCAGTTTCTGAGACTGTGAGAAACTGAGATTAAGGACAGTAAACTAATCTAGGAGAGGTAAATTTATGGTAGCTCAACATTCAGAGTGCAGCATGGATACTGTTGGCTGCTTTTAGCCAAATCTACAGTGAAAATCAATAACAAGTTGCAGAGGTAAATGATTTTTAAAGTTTACCATTTTGCCAGCATGGTGGTGTCTACAAAGTTGGGACAAAGGAGAAAATGGTTTCTAACACTATTAACATGAAAAAGAAACCAAATTCTTTATTTTAGGACAATAGAAAGATGTTTAGAAGACATCTCAAGAATCAGTAAGACCTAATGCTTTACTAGCTCAAAAGTGCAAAACTATAAATCATTCATTTGAGAAAAATATCTCTGGGACATCTGCTCATTCGAGGTCACTTAGGGAAGTGCATCCCTGAGTTCAGCCATTTGAGCACTCAGAGGCCACTGTAGTCATGATCAAAGTGGATCCTGGCTACTATTTAATTTTGGCATCATCCACATGATGCTATTTTTTGTTTTGTTTTGTTTTGTTTGCTTGTTTTTCAGGCAAGTTAAATACGAGCATCATGGGTTCATGGAGGCTTTCACCCAGATTTAAAAAGAAAAAAGGCTGGGAGGCCACAGGAAAAAAAAATGTGGGACAGGCAGACATTTCCTTTCAGTAGTGCATGAGAGGATAGTGTTTGAAACTGTGAAAGTGAAGTTGAAGGTATAGTAAAAATACCAGAAAATTAGAAATGCCAAGAGCATGGGATGTCTGCTATAAAAGGCACAGGCAGTTAATGAAGCTACCCAAAAGGAAAGACCATGTGAGGTAAAACCAATGTGAACACAGGAGATGTACTGCGCAACGTCTTTAGTCTTTACATTTTATCACAATCTGCCTGAGGTGCTAGATATATAGCTACAGAATTTAATGATTGCCCTGCTGTATCTTGGTCTTGCTTTTGTTCTATTTATTTCTATTCCCCTTTATGTCCCTTTCAAATGAAAATGTTTACTCTTTAAAATGAAAATGTTTACTCTGTGTCATTATATGTTAAAAGTATGTAGCTTTGTTTTTTGTTTTTATAGAGATTCACAGCTAAATGTTTGCCTTGAGTCACAGAGGAGACTTTAGATTTTGGTTTACAGCAGAGCTAGAAATGTTAGACATTGACAACTTTTATGTGTGCTAAATGCACTGTACATAATGAGATGGACATGAGCCTTTTGGGGAACTGGGTGGAATGTTATAGTTTACAACTACAATGTAACCAACAGTCTCATGTGAAGTTTTGGTCTAGTCAGAAGAGGTGGGTTTCTGGAGGCATGGCTTAGAAAGGTATAATCTCATGTCTATTTCTCTGCTTCCTAGCTGTCCTGGTATGAGGAGCTTTCCTTTACGGAAGGTCATTCCACCATCTTGTTTCTACATTTGACTTTGCCAACCATTGACTTCTGAAACTGTGAGCCAAAATAAATCTCTCTTCCTCTGACTGGTGTAGCATATTTTGTTGCAGAGACAAACAAGTGACTACAAGAAATATCATTGGAAATATCAACTCAGGAGGCCTTTATGACTTAATGTGGCTAGTGAAAAGCAAAGTTCCACACACTGAGTATACCTCAATTCCTCCAAATGTATATGAAAATTGTAGATTTTTAATATACTTTCTCCCAAAGTACTGAGTTACTAGGATCCAGGAAGAGTTCATCAGCTTGTGCTTCAAAACCCATTCCCTGTTCATATTGAATAATGCAGTCAAAGGATCCTATTTTATCAAAGCATTGTGCTTAAGTATTATGAATTTAGGGAGGTTGGAGATGCCAAGAGTAGGATTTGAGTGCCTAAAAATATTTAATGAAGAAAGATGTTTTCTAAGACTAATCAATTGTAAAATGTAGGAAATTGTTCTCCAGCAATAACTAACTTGATACCCAGTGAGCAAAAAAATGGATTTTAGGATAAATTAAAATAAATAGGAGATCTTAGGCTAAATCAAACTGTAGAATATTATTCATAATGAAAGAAAAGATAAAGTAAAACAAAACAAGAGACACCAAGTCCAATTCAGAAATGAAGGTGAAGAAAGAGACTCTAGGATATAAATGAATGGTTAAATGTCAATCTGATAGCAGCAGAGTAGTGATATGAGTGTTGCAGACAATTCAAAAACAGTCCTATTTGGTTATTGATCAAATTAGAAATATATAGATAACTAGGCATTCAAATGGCATGAAATCTTCATAATTTCAGAATCACAGGGAATTTAGAACTGCCCATCATTTCTAAATTGTTATAACTCCATTTATTCATTAGTGTATTCACTAAACAAATATGTTTTTGAGTGTCTGTTATGACCAGGCACTGAACTGGGGGCTTGAAGTGTGTCAAGAACAATATGAATGAAGTCACACTACCATAAAGATGTTTAAAACTTTAAATAATTTGTCTGAGTTTATTATAACATTTCTTGGCACAAGAAAGGGTAAAACCCAGAATTATAAATATTAATTCAGTGTCCTAACAGCAGCAAGAGTAAACAGAAATTTATACAGATATAGAATTAATACTGTGCAAAATTGGTGCAAATTAAGACTCATGGAAACTCATATTAGGTTCAAAAAATCCACAAAAAAATAATGATTCTGATCTCAAGTAAAACTGATGGTTTCCAGTTACTGTTGATTTACCAATAATGCATCCAGGTCACTCCTTGAATCACATAAGAATTAAAGGAACATTGGGCCATAGTAGACAAACTTGATCTTTTGGAAACAAGACAAAAATATAAATTATGTTTTGGAACTTGCTGCCATTCCCTCTCCTGACTCAAGAGTTTTAAACAGTACTGGAGAAGGTTCTGGGGAGTCACTATAATCTGAATAAGGACCTAGTTTACCCTAAGCGTAATCATCTAGACTTGTTAGTGCCATAAAGTCAAATGCACTATGAAATAGTATTCTTTAACTTTACTTGGGGAAGAATGGTGGCTTAATTTATCTATAGCAAAAGATAAACTAAATATGCAGAGGTGGGGTTGGTAGGAGTATCCTGCCAACTTAGCCCTACACTATAT
The DNA here is from genome assembly GCA_004363535.1 of Dasyprocta punctata. Classification (NCBI taxonomy): domain Eukaryota; kingdom Metazoa; phylum Chordata; class Mammalia; order Rodentia; family Dasyproctidae; genus Dasyprocta; species Dasyprocta punctata. The sequence continues at coordinate 38,847 of RJWM01017148.1, read as the reverse complement.
TAAACACTGTGGTACTTAAAACTAATGGAACAAATAGTCCTAAATATAGTAGTGGGCAGAAGACAGAGTGTTGAAAACTATGAATGAATAATAAAAAATACGTATTTAAATAGAACTGACATATTAAAAATGTGGAGAAATCACTCTTCTAAAAACTAGATGAATATATAGACTGAGGTTATATGATTATAAGAGCTTTCAAGATTGATTAAAATGAATCATTAAATGGTAATTAAGTATATCCTTTAAGTATTTTACATGCCTTAGTATTTGACGAAAAATAGATCTATATTTCATACTGTTAAATATTTCTAATTGATAAACAAAGATTAATCAATGATTCCAACAGCTCCTAGAGTAACATAAATGGTAGATTTTAGTCCCATGAAGCTCTGTCAAATTTTTTAAACCATACTTCCTTTTCAATTTTTGTTTTGTGTTCATGAACAAAACACTTGAGCCACTAAATAAATACAAGAAAATTTCAGAATCCTTTCCAGTAGAAAATTACATCTGACTCTATCTACTTTCTTGGGATAATTGCAGACTCTTTGGTGAATTAGGTGAGTGTTATACATTATTCAACATTAACAGGTTTCAGCTAAGGCTGCACTGTAAACTACAGCAACAAATGTGGTTATATACAGGTAAGAAAATTCCAATTGTATGACTGATAACAATATTAATGTTAGAAAGAGAAGCCAGTAGATTTTGTCACAGGGTACAGGAATGACTTCATTTTGTAGCAATCTTGGGTTGAAATGGAATATGATAGCCATCCAGAAAATGTGTGCTTCCTCATAGAATTATTCTGTTAAATTTACTGTCTACGTAAACATGACTTTGAGACAGTTTCTGGTTTAATGTTTGCTATTTTTAGTTGATGATAGTGCACAAAGTTGGTGATTCTCCACGAAAATACTAAAATATGAAGGTCAAACTTAGAATGGAAAGCACAAACATACAGGAGAATGTTAGGATGAGATAATATCATTTCCACATCAACATATCAGATTCATGTGGTTTATCCTCCTTCCAGCCAGTAGTACCGCTGCAGTTTTTAAAGCAAATCATCATAGAATAGTTTGCCCTGTTAAAAATCGAAGCAAATAAATAAATCCTCCTCACTGCATTGCTGCAGTTGAACTAGACATCCAGATGGATGAAGCCTCTTCAGCTGATGTCTCAGCATGTTTGACAACAATGCATCTCTCCTTTGCTACAGCTGAGCACAAGCGTAACCACAATGTGGTTCTCATACTGTACAGCAATATTTGTTAAAAAAACAAAAAGTGAAAGAACAGTGCATTATGGACTGGAACTCGGGGTAAGGATAAAAAGCAAACATGTTGAAAAGCTTTTAGCAGATGGAAGCCCATTTTGAATTTATAAGGTTGCCAAAATAGTGTAAAGGGAGCAAAAATGATAAACTCAAGAGACCCAGATGTTGTTTTATAGTCAATCTAGTGAAGAGAAAATAACCCCGCTTACTTTGTAAGTGAGAAAAAAGGCAAGTAGTGTGAAGTGCTGATATTATAGAACTCTATCAGATTGTTTCTCTGGTGTATAAATAGGTCACTTATAACAAAAGATAAAATACATAGGAATGGATTAACTAAGGAAATTATTAGCCATTTAAAGAAGCTTACTTTGAAAGCTCTTGCGAACCAGAAAAAGGTCAAAAGGTCGCACCAAATACAAATTATGCCTTTACACCAAAAAAATCGAAGCGTTGCTTAACTTCATTTTTTCTTCCAATAAAATAAACAAAAGAAACCCACAGACCACAGATTTTAAATCAATTTGTGCAGCCTTTAAAAATATGGACAAGGCAAAATCAGAAAATGAGTCACAGTTCAAATTATAACTCAGCAGCAACATTGAATATGTCTTCGTATAGTATTAGTCATTAAGTTGACAGCTACTATATGCAAATATTTTTATAAAGCAATTAGTCTACCATCACCATCCTTTGAATCATGAAATTAATTTTTTCAACACTGCATCTGACAGTGAGTATATTCTGGAAATCAAAAATCCATTCTCAAGGCTGCATAGGATGGCTGACCAGGAATCATTTCATCGGCTGTGCAACATTCTTATCCTTTATCTACCTACCCTACATTTTTCTTTTCTCAAACAATAAAGAATAATAAACTAAACAAATAAGCCACTACCATTGTATCATCTCACTGGTAATGGAACAGAGAACCTGAGTTTTCCTGTGGTTTCCCTATGCCTGTAACAATCTCATTTTCTTTGAATTCTTTCTCAACGATTAGAACCTAAACCATTTGTTTTAGTTCAGATGTTACATCTTCTATAAATGATTTTCTGGACTTCTTATGTTGTACTACATATTCCTACTGGAAAACTTCAACTGAAATAAAATATGTAATAAAAAAGTTACAGGATATTATATTTATGTTGGTTGAGCAAATTAAAAAGACTGCATTGGCCATCTCAGATGTTCACCTAGTGATCTCAGTCTCAGGAATTTAATCAATTCCTACTGTCCTTCCACCTATGCAACATTGACTGCCATCCTTAAAAGCAATAAGAACACAAACAACACCATCTTTCATCAGGGGTTTACAATGCGTCTCATAAGGATATTTTGATTGTGAGGTAAATCTGCATTATTTGAAAATGAAATGTTTATGTCAGTCTTCACCTGGTTGCTTGGCAACCCCTTGAGGATAAGGTCCTATGTGCTTATCATCTTCCCATCCCTTGGTCTTAGTGTACAGCATATTATAGGCCTTTGGCAAATATTTGGTAGACTGCACTGAAGTTCAGGATAGTCATTCGGAACACAACTCCATATCGAAGTATTAAGAATTAGGAAAATGCTTAAGCTAATATGAATTTATAAGTATCTGACTTAAAATATTTTGTTTGCTGACAATGGAGATAATATTCTGTGATTCATAATAGTCATAATATTCAATATTTATGTTTTGATAGTGAAACTGTTTAACCTTTTTGTGTTCCATATTTTTCATCCATGTAATATTAATATTGATAATAGTTTCCTAGGTATCTCACAACGAAATGTCCTTATGAGACACATTGTAAACCCCTGATGAAAAATGCTGTTGTTGTTTGTGTTCTTATTGCTTTTAAGGATGGTAGTCAGTGTTGCATAGGTGGAAGGACAGTAGGAATTGATTTAATTCCTAAGAGACTGAGATCACTAGGTGAACATTTGATATGGCCAATGCGGTCTTTTAACATGCTCAATCAACATAAATACAATATGCTGTAACATTTTTATTACATATTTTGTTTCAGATGAAGTTTTCCAGTTTCTTTTTTCAGACTGTACATAGGCAACTCAGGATCACCTGGTATATTCAACATCTTTAATGCTTTTATTTAGACGTTTTGGAAATTTTAATATATTTTAAAAGAGCCACGTGCTACCCAGTGCAACCATGTGCTAACTTTAAAGAAAATTAAGATAGACTGTAAATCTGTAAACATTGTCCATTCAAAAGTTTAAAAAATAAAATGAAAAGCATGTTGATTGGGTGTGATGGTGCAAATCTGCAATTCTAACATTTGGGAGGTAGAGACAGGAAGATCTCTGTGAGCCCAGAGTCATCCTGGGCATTGTAATGAGTTCAAGGCCAGTTTGAGCTACATAATGAGACCTTGTCTCAAACTCCCTCCAAAAAATGAAAGATGGATGCAATATGCACGAGTTGATATTTGCAAGGTAAGCTAGAAATATTTCATTGACTGAAGGAAAGCTCTTTTAGATTGCAATTTATTTTAATGAAAAAAACTTTGTATTAATAATGTACTCACCGTATAATGAATCCACTCAATCCATATGTGTGTATTCTCTGATTTATAATTTGTGCACATATGATTCTTCTTGGTTCTTAAATTTAAGATATTTAATTAGTCTTGTTGCTATGACATATGACAGAAATCCCAACTATTTAGAAGGCTGAAACTGGAGGCTGATCATTCAAGGTCAACTTGGGCAACACAGTAAGACTCTGCCAAAATAAAAGAGAGGAAAGAAGGAGTGAAGGAAAGAAACAAGGTGGAGGGGGGTTGGAGAAAAGAAGGAAATAGGAAGTATACACTGCTTGTTCTTTTATGACAAATTTATAGATTAATCATTTTTAAAATAATTTAAAAACTAAAAGTGGCTATTAAACATTCTAGGTAGATTGCTTTTGTCATAGTATAATCTGTTTTATTGAAACAACTTTTATTTTGGAAAGATTGCTGTAAGTCCAGATAACTCAATAGGTACTATAACCTCACATTTTAAGTATAACATGGGGCGTGTGTATGTATTATTGGTTTTAAACATATTGGATAATAGAAATTCTGTGCCTAACTGTAAATTTTTTTTATTTGTACTAGTCACAATGTCAGGATCCTGTCTATCTAATCTTCGAAGTTATAAACTCAATGAATTTATATGCTGCTTCATTCACAAATGAATTGTGCTCCTGAATTTTAACATGCTATTCCTAAAACTATTAGCTGTGTATCTGCTTTATGGCATGTTCCTACATAAGTTGGCTGTTCATCAATTTGGTGTCCATACATTTCTTTGAAAGCTATATTATAATTAGAGTTTAGGTTAATACTATTCAGTAACCATAAAACAGACATAAAATAATTATAACTCATTTAGTGAAATTAGAAAAGGAACAATTATTAGACTCCCATTGTGAAGCTTTGCTGTGAGGGATAGATAATCTATCTGCAAGATGTACTTTAAGAACACCATTTTCAAAGAAATAAACGAGATAGATTACTGCTTTGTTTTTGTGCACTTGAGGCAGAAGTGGTGGAACGAAGAACTTGTGTAGTGTATAAGAGTTTCTTGAACTTTTCTGAATATTTCCTGGCAAACTGAAAATACAAATCCTAAAGATACTAAAAACTCCAAAATTTTTTTCTGCAAATTCTATTATTTGCTAAATGAAGAAAGCATATTTCTGAGAGTTTGCAAATACGTTTCATAAATTGATTTGTGCATGTAAATATATTGGAAAAATATTTCCCATAGGTTTGCAACTTTTTAAAATATATTATAAGCTGGGTGTGGTGGCGCACGTCTTTAGTCCCAGCATTTGGGAGGCTTAGGTAGGAGAAGCGTTGTGAGTTCGAGGCCGGCTTGGGCTACAATGCGAGCGCAAGGCCAGCCTGAGCTACACAGTGCAACCCTGCCTCAAAAAACCAGGGCTGGGAGTTCGGCTCAGTGACTTAAGTGCCTGTCTGACAGGTACAAGGTTGTGAGTTCAATCCCAGGTGCTGCAAAAAATAAATAAATAAATAAATAAATGAATAAATACAACAAAATAAAATATAACACTTTAAAAACCTATGGAAACCTTGTTGATCAGCCACGATTTTCAGTGTGCTTCAGAGTGACTGACTTGTGTGAGTGCCAAGGGAGGTATATCTGGCTTTACAATTTGACTGATTATTTACCCATACATTCCCCAGCAGAGTTATGTTCATACCTCCAGAAATAAATGGGAAGACATAATATATGACTCAGTAATTTAAAGTAGAGAAAGTGACAAGAGTTCTCTAAATTATCTTTGGCAAAATCTTATTTTATGTAAATAGTTTTACTATGATAATAGTCCTCTGATGTCCATGAAAGCAAACAAACAAACAAACAAACAAAAAACCCTATCTGTTTGTCTAACTATCTATCCATTTATCTATGTCCTGTACATCTGTATGTTTAATTTAGTTCAACTGTTATTTCCAAGCATGTCTGGTATGAGGTATTCATATTTTTAGTCTGGGGATTATGGCATATTTTTTAAATAAAAGAATCTAGTGGCACATCTTAATCAACACTATGTGGTGCTAAAAACAAAAATAGTACCTCTTCATATTGTCGTTAAGAGATTCAGGAGGAAGTTCCATCCTTTCTTTTTTGCTATCCTTAACTATCTGTTGATATTCACCTATGTTATGCTGTTGTCAAATGTACAGTATAATAGCAATATAACTTAGAATAAATTTTGACACATATTTCAGTTTACAGAGAATTGAGAAGAAAAGTAAAAATCAAAACAAGATGGAAAACATGAAGATAAATGGATTAAAAAGAGTTGAGTTTATCATTAATTTTATTTGTGTAATAATATGTAGCTTACATTGTGATTTTTCTCAATTAAAACAATGACAGGCCCTGTGAATTATTTCTGGCATCTATCAACAAAAAGATACAGGGAAAAAAAAGGCTTCCTTTACAGAGTACTTTTCTGTCATTTAAGCTCTTTACATGTTTCTTTACTTTACCTTTTTGTCTTGTTTTCTGACACCCCATGTTAGCACAGGGTCACCAGGGCTCTGTCCAGTCCAAGACAGCTGTTGCTACAGGCAAGGTTCTATGATGACAGAATGAGACTTTCCAAAATATGCTTGTAAGTCTGTGACAATTGTTAAGCTTATCATTTAGATCAACTAAAAGGCAAGTTTTGATTATTTTTAACACTCACTACCATTTCTCTGAGTGCATGAAATATTTTTGTCTTTCCCATCCAAAAATCACAGATAGCATCCTCCATACAGATAACATTCTTCATAGTCCTGAGAAAGCCCTTCTGGCATCATAACTTGCAATGAACTGAAAGAAATTAAGGTTTTAAGATGAGCTCAGTCTTGCTAGACAAGTAAGGGGAATTAATTGAATGAAAGTGCAAAAATAAAAGCAAATGATGAATTTGGCTAATTTCATACTTCCAAATGTTCCAGTAGGGTCCTCTGACCATTCTCCAGGAACACTGCTTCAACTAATACCTCTAAATTGTAGCTTTCCAATAAAATATAGAGGATTTTGCTTTAAGAAAAAGCAACTGATAAACGGTTGTCTTAAAGATTTAGAGGATTCATTCCAGCTTTTAATAATCCCAGGTGGCTTTAAAATATTCTAATATTTTCTCTCAACATGTTTCCAAATATGCAACTGCGAAATTAGTAGGGCAACTGACAGAGGAGGAACACTGCTCTCATTTTCTGTACTTCATGTATTTTTAGAGACCAGGTAAGAATTTAATAGCAAAAAAGAATGATCAGTTAACACAGGTTTGTTAATTCAGTCAAATTGATCAATTCTTCATAAAAATAACAAACCTATGTGATTAGTTTGGTTTTAAAAACTAAAATCACTATCTTTAAATGTCAAGTCACTTTACTCAAAATTATCAACTAGATTATGTGTAAAATGTAGAGCAGAGTAAAAGCATGTTTTCTATGAGTGCTTCCCCTGCCTCATTACTTTCAGAAAAATAAGGTAAACAAGGTTTTAATATTACAAGCATTTCATTGCCAGGTTGAAAGGAATTAAAAATAAATGGGAAAGAAGAGATTAAGTTGCTCATCCAAAAAATGTAGTAACACCTTCATATTGACCAGTATTTAAGCCTTTCAAAAGATATCTAAATTAAAATTTCTAAAATATTTCTTATAACTGGTGACATTAACTTTATCAAAAGTTAGATATTGAAAATAAATCAGACTAAAATGAAGAAGAAATTTTCCCTGAAATACCTAAATGATTATTTTTACTGTCAGTACTACATTTTCTATATAAGGACTTTCAATACTAACACAGATATATTTTTAATGTTTTAAAGAAAGAAGAACTACCCAATATCATCTGAAAGTAAGATACTTGAAGAGGGCTATATTTTAGAAAAGTGATTTGAAAATTGAATAAACCTGATTTTTCCAAATTCTCAAGTAATACAAATCTTCCCAATGCATAGTTAAGAATATCAATATATTATGTGGAATATTAGCATTCAGAGATTTTGTTTATGAGACTATAACTTTCTTTTGTATATGTTGTTCTGTTTCTTCTTCAAATATGATGGCTTTTCCTCAGTATGAAACAGAAAAAATACTATAGACATTTTGTGTATATTTATTTGTATAATTTATGATGTGTATAATTTATATGCAATACAACTAGGTTTTAGGCAGTTGGATGTTCTTTTGAAATATTCATGAAACTTATATGAAAAAAGAATATTTACATATAACATATATTTCTAATATCCATGGATTAGAATATAGCACCTTTATGTATTCTCAACATACTGTGAAATGTTGACATTTGTCTTAGACGAAATATGAAAGACTTTTACCACACAATAATATTAGTTTTTGTTGTGAATATTTGGGCACTGCTGTCTGTCTGAACCCTAACAAGATAAAGTAAGAATGACTTCCTGTTTCTCCTCTTCGTTTTCAAACCACTTCAGACCCTGGTGGTCTCCTTCAAAATCAACCCTGTCCTTTAAAAATTTGTAAAATTATTTTCATAATTTTAGTTATTTTTATTTTCTATTATGCCTCACTAAAATATTTCAGATTTTCGAAGATGAAAAACAAAGCAAATTTGTTAGAAAATCTGTATCAGTAAACAGTAAGATTTAGCATACAATTCAAGTCTTAAGACTTGGATGCACTCTGAGATTTTTAGCAATAATATGGTCAGAATACAAATTTAAAACTGTGCTGTTCTTGAAACCAAACAATATGTGCATCCTTTTGGTGTTCTTAAAATTTTCTCCTCTCTAAAATAAACTTATTATTTGGACTTAATCAAAGCTAAATATGACATTGAAGCTAAAACAACCAAGATATGACTTCATTCATGAATTAAAAATAAACTTTCATTTACATGCCTTTGTACTTTTTTTTTTTACCAGTTTAGAAAGCCACATCATTTACTCAAAATAAATATCAATTATAGACATGGATAACTGGTATAGGAATTGAAAATTTCCTGAACTAATCAACATTTAAAGCTACAATTTTAACTGGTTAGATGTAACATAAAAATAGAGATGTGGCAAACAAGAACTCCCTCATGTTATCAGGCACTAATACAAATACATAAAAAAAAATTGTAGTTAAATTTGAACAGTTGAAGTGAAATAATAAGTAATTTCTCCAGAATCTATTAGTTCTTAAATTAGAGTCAGAGTCATTGAAAATTAGAAGAGCTAAGAAAATGATTTGAGGGTGAAAGTGAAGAAGAAGTGAGGAAGAGAACAAAGAAAGAAGAGAAATTGAAAGCAGGTTAGTAGTAGCATAAAGTTAAATAAAATTGTGTACTGGTGTAATTTTTATATATGTCACCGGTTAGTCAGAGTAGATGCTTTTGTTAAACTAAAATCAGAAACTTAAAGCTTGTTTTTATAAGAATATAGTTCTTATGATGTTTAATTTTTTCCAAATTAAATATGTATACTGTTTGCCTTACCATATTCTTTCTGTAACCTCTTTCAATTTTTTTAACAGTGAATTAGCACAGACGTTGGTAACAGAAGGAAGCTCTCCAAAAAAAAAAAAAAAAAAAAAAAAAAAAAAAAAAAAAAAAAAAAAAAAAAAAAAAAAAAAAAAAAAAAAAAAAAAAAAAAAAAAAAAAAAAAAAAAAAAGACATCTGTCTTTTTGAAAAGGGACAGAAAGCCTGCAAGAAAAATGAAACAAAAATAAAGATTTCTTTATGCAGGAATAGCAGAACAAGAGTTTGCAGTAATTTTGACTGTGATATATTTATTTAGAAGCTGGGCTATTGTTGCATCAGTATTATTAGGAGAAAAATCTAGATGTCATACACACACACGATATTCAGAAGAGAAGAAATATGTCAGTACACAGGTAGAAATTAACTGCATATTTGAAATTCACTATGAATTACTTGAATTTCAAACAGACTGGAAATTAGAAGCTAGATATTCACAGTGCTGAGCTAATTCTGATAAAGTATTGCACCAAAAAACAAGTCGGTGGGCAGTGGCAAAAAAGCAATTCAGAAAAATGTGCATGATATTGGTTATGCAGCAAAGGAAATGTAGCATTTCTTTTTGTCATTAAATAAAATTCATTTGTAGGAATGAGATTTTCATGAAAAGTTGTTGCATTAGCTTCTTCCTCCTAGAGAATATCAGTGTTCAATAGTTACAAGAAAGAAAATGCTTTGATGGGCCAGAGATCAGGCTCAGTGGCAAAAGCACCTGCCTGACAAGCACAAGGTCCTGAGTTTGATTCCTGGTACAAAAAAAAAAAATACATTTTGAAAATCAGTTAGTCTATATTTTGGATATGAAAAAAAAATCTAAACACAGAAGATTAAAGCTTTCTTATCTAGCTATCCCTTAAACATATTTAAAGAAAAGAACTATATGTAGATACATAAAATATATAAAATATAGAGTACATACATTATTATTACTTTAACATTTTTCTATATATGTGTATATCATACTATAATTACATGGTTATTATTGAATCTTATTTTTATGTTTGAGATCAATTAGGTATTTTTTGCAACATTGACTCTTTGCAAAAGAAAGTTACTAATTGTATCACAATCTTTCTTCTAAAGTAAATATTTAGCCTGTTGTGTTTTCTAAAGCTTTTTCTGTTTCTTGAATTCTGAACACTGAAATGACTCTCTGTTGGATTCATTTACTGGTCTCCCTCAATACAAATTTTAAAAGAGTAGGGAAGATGAAAATCTTTGAAGTCATAGATGTTTTCTTTTCTATAGATTACACATATCCACACACAGTTTTTGGCATTCCTAGGTCTCCAACCCAATTCCTCAAAATAAAATAATAATTAATGGCATTTTATTTAAACATGAATTAATATATTTGAGCAAGAGGATAGACCATTTGTAGTAAAAATATATTCTTAGCTTATTAAAGAAAGAAAGAAATAGTAGCCTCTAACATTATTCACATTTTTTTTTTGGTCCTATCTGCAATGGCTGCTCCAATCTATGTAATATCTTTACTTCTGCCCACCAGCATCAAGAGTACTTTTTTTTATTAGTCTCTTGATAGTCACTGGTGCTTTATGCACAATGATGTTTAAATTTAACTGAGCTGTAAGTTTCTATTTCATTATGAGATTCAGTGTATCTTCAGCATTTTTCCATCTATGATTAATGCAATGTTTTCTATATAACTTTTTCAAAAGTCTTCACCTATTAAACACATAGTAGGCTATTTTTAAGAGAAAGCCTAGTTTGAGTATATTATTATTTTAATATCATTTTCGTTTTTAGCAAAATCTTTCTTAAATGTGCCTCACAAAAACTCTAAACACTGAACTTCAATGGACTAGCTATTACTAGAAAATCGGTGGCTTGAAAAACAAAAACAAAAACAAAATACATGTAATCACAAGGAAACTATCATGCTTCAATCATATTTATTCTCCCACTCTAATTTTAGTCATGTTCTTTAAATAATGATTACTTCTTCCACAGAGAATATAATGGTATGATAGCTAATCTAATGGCTTAGAAGGTCAGACTTTACTATGGTGACAGGTGGTCAATCAATTACCTTACAGCCAAACCTCTGAAATCTTGATCTTGTATAAAATGCACAGAAAAATACCTAAACCATTGAGAAGCTACCTGGAGAAATTGGCTTCACACTAAAACCTTCCAAACCACCTTGACATTTGATGAGCCCTCTATACGTTGATGGTGAGTATGCATGCATTTAACAAGGATCATCAAGTTAAATTTAGTCATTAGAACAACCTTTGCAAACAAAGAAATGTCTTCAGAGGGAATAACACTTTCAATGTCTTCTTATGTTGGACCATTTATAATCTAAATTACCTTTTTTATTCTGTCTACTTAACTGAGTTCGAGGGAATCAGCGTTGCAAATTGATCTTTTCCTGTTCTTTTCATGACAGTCCCCAATACATTAAACCATTTCCTGATTTTTGCATGAATGCAGAATTTGCAGCTCATTGAGCCTTACTGAACAAAATATAAGCAAAAATTTTGAAAATACCTGAGTAAAATCCTTGGTGCCTTCAGCTGGGTTTCCAGAATACAAAACCTCAGAAAGGGACTCAATTACACATAGTGCACCCAAGGACAATTCATGATAAACCAGCTATAATGAAGAGAGAAACCCAGTATAAAGAAGGGAAAAGGGTAGAATCCAAATGTCTTGGTTACTTTTCTCAGTGCTGAGAAAAAATACCCAATGTCCAAACTCAAAGGAGGAAAAGTTTCTTGAGGTCACAGTTTTTAAAGGTTTTAGTGCATAGTTGGCTGGCTCCAAGACAGGGTGGGACAGCAGATGGGGAATAGTTCACAGCAACTGCAGCAAAGCAGCAAAGTATCAATCAGCAAGCCACAAACAACCACAGAGGCCCTCTTCCTGTCAATTGTTGTCTATCCAGACTACCTGCTCTTAAGGTAAGTAGCACTCCCACTCATGGAGGGTCTTCCCATTATTTACTCCCAGAACAATGCCAAACCAATCAGTGGACTAATTTAGTAACCACGTACTCTTACTCTGACCATCATGTACTCTACATCCAGCTTCCTCTGAGAAGCCCCACCTGTGACCACACGAGGCTTTGAGGGGACATCTAGACACAAGCCATAACACCAAACAAGGATGAAGTCTCTGTGGAGTTAAGATATACTACTAATCTCTGTAAGTTCATCAATAAGGACAGTTTATGCCTTCATTGTTTGATCGTCTGATCATTTTTTTCATGCCTAAATCTTGTAATCTGAACAACTACTTCTAAGATATCAATATGCAATATATTAAGTCCTATTAATTTCCTACTATTTTTTAAAACTTCTGCATCGTCTCTCTACTTTGTTTTTTCTTTATTTTAAATAGAATAAAACCAAGCAAAATAAAACAGAATAAAGCCAATACACAGGACTTCAAAATAATAGGAAATCAACAATGGTTACCATAATGCCTGTTGTCTTCAAAACAGCAGCAGATACTTTCAGACACAGTAAAAATCAAATAAAACAGAACAGACTAGAACCAATAAAGACAAAACAATGAATACAATAAAGGATTTCAAAACAAGACAATAATAAATCCAAAATGGCTACCATAATATATCTTGCTATCTTTGAAATAGCTGCCCATGCCATCAGATATGACAAAATCAAACAAAACAAAACAGAATAAAACCCAAACCAACAAAACAATGAAAATGATACAGGACTTCAAAACAAAATAATAGGGAATTAACAATGACTACCACCTTCAGAGGGAGATTCCCCCATAGGTGCCACACTGCATACTGTTATCCTCTGAATAGATGGTCAGACCACTGGCCCTAGACCTGCAAAGTCAGTGAAACCCTAAACACCATAAGCGTCAAGTTACATTTCACCTGAAGACCTATCATCTGAGCCTGTGTTTCTCTGGATCAGCTGGTCACTCAGGGTGTAGGGGTTGGCTCTTCCTGTTTCCCAGCCCAAGACCCCAAGGGTCTGGGGTCTGGCTGTCCCCCCAGCACTGGCACCTGTGCATGGTGCTGGTTTGCAGGAGGGACTTGCTTCTTGGTGACTGCTTGTTCTCTTCCCCTGTAGTCCACAAATGCCACTGAGCCAAGGGAAAAGGCTGGGCTCTGGCTGTTCCCCTGGCACCAGCAGCCAGTGCATGCTTCTTGGTGACTCTATGTTCTTTCCCCCTACAGTCCACAGATGGTCTCTCTCCTTTGTTTTGTTTTGTTTTGCTTTGTTTAAAATAACAAGAAAACCAAACGTTAAGTCATCAACTGCATAATAGTGATGAGGCTCTCCTCATAGTGTCCCACATCAAGTCAAGATGTGTTTCTGACCTTTCTAAGTGATTATTGGGGGCATTTGAAGTGATCAAATAACAATTACCATATCCTCTGTCAGGTAGTTTCCATCTAACCAGAACAAGTGTCCTGAGAAACTCATAAGTATATGTAGTTAGTCATAAAAATTTAAGTGTATTGGGAAAAATACAAACAAGGTAGCCCCAACAGTATATACACCTGCCTTTTATTATTTTAAAGTAGTTAGTCTCACAATTAATGTGGGATAGCAACATTCACAACACATGAGAACTTGGTAAAAAGGCAAATGTATTGGTTCTACTACAGTTATAATAAATCAAGAATTCTGAGAAGAAACTTACACTTTTCCAAATGGCTCTAATGGAAACAAAGTTTAAGCAACATATCTTTCTAGTGTGATTTTTGTAAATCAATAGCAAGAACAGTAGCTTTTAAAGAACATTTACTTTACCAACCACACATCTATCTTGGAAATAAACTCCCATCCGGTTCTAGAAAAAGGGAGATTGAGCTAGGAAGGAAGAAAAGCTTAAAATATCAGCACTGAGTCTTTAAAATGACAATAAGCTCTGTTTCCTCTCTAAGACAAAACAGCTATAAGTGTAGTAAAAAGAAAGCCACAGTGAACATAGGATATTTATTTTTATTTATTTATTTACTTACTTTTTGGTAACAGGGATTAAACTCATGACCTCACGCTTGCCAGGAAGTTCTTCTACCACTGAGCTAAATCCCTGGCCCTGAATATAGGATAATCCAGAGCAAAGTAGAAGATTCTCTTGTGGTAAGAAACTGAACAAGTTCTCAAAAATTCATAGGGACTATAGATTTTCCTACTACAAGAATAAGAGTAAATATTTATTTTAAAACAAAAATTCTAGCAACAAGGAAAGAAGCATGAGTAGTTGCCTGGGTCTGTTGGCTGTGGGTTGTTTGTAGACCAAGTGTACAGAGGCAGAATTGAATTGAAAAGGGAGAGACTAAACTCCTGGGATGTTTGGAAAACTAGAATGTTTTAAGGTAGTAAATGAAAAAGATGCATTGGGGAAGAGCTTCAGAGATCTGCAGAGAAACTAGTATCTATGACTGAATGCTGATATTCTGCACGGGCATGAGAAAAAAGTACTTAAGGCTTGGGAAAAAGAACAGTAACAGAAGAAAGGAGAAGGTGGAAAAACTTCTGGAGCTTATGTAGAATTGGGGATAATTATTTGTTTCAACGTTAGTAAAATAATGATAAATGGTTTACAATACACGGCTCAAAATTTTAAAGGGCTATCTTTTAATAATGGGGCTATGTTAGACCTAAACTAAAAGTTAGCCTGGACCCATAGCAAACATTTAAAGCAAGTGTCTTAATCTCCTTCTCTTACACAAATAATGCTTACACACATATTTATGGTTTCACAGTTATACTTCAATACATGTATTAGCAGACATAGAAATATAAAATATATTACACACATACATATATACTTAAGTTAAACTTTATCAAAGTTATAAATACTATATATATATATATATATATATATATTTTTTTTTTTTTTGTACTGGGGATTGAACTCACGACCTCATGCTTGCCAGGCAGGCGCTTGTGCCGCTGAGCTAAATATCTGGTCCATAAGTAAAATACTTAAGACTTATTTTTTAAAAAGTAAAAATAACCTATAGTGTAGAGATTTTTATGTTGCAAATATCCAATGAAGGACAAATATCAAAACACATAATGAAATTTTATAGGACAATAAAAGGAAGGCAGAGAACCCAGTGAAAATCAGAGGGGGAAATATTGAATAACCACATTACTGAAAAAGACATATGGATTTCAAATCAGTCCTTGAAATCATTCTCAACATTGTTAGACGTTAGGGAAATGCAAATTAAAACCACTACATAGCAACTAGAATTGGTTAAAATTAAAGATTGAAAAAATGGAGTGCTAGCAAAGATGTTGAGTTAGTGAAAGGTGCTACATTGCTAGTGGGAAAGTGTAAACTAATATAGCCCTCCTGGAAAATGATTGTCTGTTTCCTATGTAGTCAAACACACAACTCAGTGATTCCACTTCTAGGTGCAGTGTATGAATTCAGGGTGAGGGGGAACATTAACATTCAGTTCATTATATTTCACCCTTAGCCCACCAAATCTACATCTTAGCTTCCAATGTACAAGATGAATTTATTTTGTTCCAAGATGAGGACTTGAGTTGACTCATTTTGCCATCACCTCTTACTTTTAAAGTCCAAAGTCTCACCTAAATATGATCTAAATCAGATATGAATGAAACTTCAGGTACGACCCATCCTGCAGCCAAATTCCTAAGTGTGAGCCTGAAAAAGAAACATGTAATGTGTCTCCAAAACTCCATTGTGAGACATACATAGGATAGACTTTTGCATTCCAAACGAGAGAAGAAAGGCGTAACAGAGACCAAGCAAGTTCAAAACTCAACTGGAAAAATAATACTAAAATTTAAGGCTTCTGAATCACCCTCTTGGGTTAGAAGTTCTGCCTTCCAGACCTCCTGGGATTGTAACCCTGACCATGAGGTGTTAGGCATGAAGCCCTCTGAGGTTCAGCAAATATGATGGAATAGCACCTCATTATTAGATTATGTTTTATGGCAAAAATGAAGGAACTTTTCAGACACAGCTTTTCAGGACTTTTATGGCAAAAATGAAACTTTTCTGACAAAAATGTCTCTATTCATTTTACTTTAATAAAATATGAGATCATTATGTGTAGACCTGATATAATCTGATAAGCCTTTTAGTAAAAGGTACAGTAATAATATGACCTGAATATTTCTACTGTCTTCAAATTCATGTTTAAATATTTACCTCCAAGAGAATAATTAAGAGATGAAGTTTTTAGATGGTGTGGGTGTAACTCTTATAATTGGGAGTAACATACTTACAAAAAACTGGAGAGTTTCCCTGCTCTTTCTGTGGTTTTCTGAAACATGTGCATGTCAGAGCACATCGGGCTGCTTCTCTGAGCTGAGGATTTCACTGGAACAACTGCCTGCAAATACATCCTGGGTGATAATCCTAGTCCCCAGATGAGATCCCAGACACAAATAAAACTATGATTCCATTTTATTAAGAATCTAAAAATACTGACAAGAGTCATGACTATGCCTAACCTATAGAACAGTAAGACCATCAACCTGTTGCTTTAAATTCTTAAACCTGTAGTCACTTGTGATACAACAGAAAACTAATACAGTATTACTTCTTACATCTCCTATCATTTAAATGAACAAGTTGATTCAAGATTTGTGTATATTCTCGAATCTGAACAGTACAAAAATCTGATTGAAAATAATGAAAATAGATTTACAACATGGAGCATTATTAAATAATACTGATAATGAAATAATACAAGTTATTGCTTTGTTTAACTGATTTGAAGAGTAAATAGGCTGAGATATTGACACAACTTTCTTACATGCATAAGATAATTTAACTTATATGTTATAATGAATGTTGATTTAAATATCAGATATTAGAAAGTCAGTGTTTAGAGTACTAAGAAAAGTGTCTTTGAACATAGCGATGATATTTCACATTTCATTAACACCTTCTACCCATAGGGGATTCCCTAGAAATGCCAGTAATATTTATAAAAGCAAATTATACATTTTGACACTTTCCTCCCTAATTTTTGTTATAGAATTTCTTTGGAAATCATTTATTATATTATGCTTTTATGGTGATTAATTCTCCTGTAATATGACTTCTAAAAATAGGAAAAAAGTTGGATGTATGATTTGACTCTTGGAATGAATCTGGTAACTGTTATTGCTAAATCATTTAAAAAGTCACAAGTTCAACAAAAAGCAAAGTCTTTTCATATAATATTCATATATTTTTAAAGATGTGTGAAATAAATTATATTCTTGGGGTAAAAACATTTAAAGTGGAATCTTAGGCAAAAGATAGAATATTAGCATTTTCAAGAGACCATCTATGATTTCCAGAAAGGAATGATAAATTTTAGAAAATAAAGCTTGATAGACTACTAGTTACTGAATCTATGCGGGAGTAAATAAGGAATCAGGATGTTTAAAAGAGAAGCATTAATGCAGAGCTTGATATTAAGATTTACCTAGGGCAGACCCATGAATATCCTAAAGCCAAGCTTTTTCCATTTCCTTTTGTTACCTTAATTGTGAAGCCAGATCTTATCAGAACTTGTCTGAGTCTGACAAGGATGTGCCTTTTCTCCTTGTCTGAATAAGGATAGGAATCTAGGGCAGTCAGGTAGGATCCCCCAACCTAAAGTTTTGAATGCTCAGTGGAGATACAAAGTCTCAGACTTGCTTCCAGCCTCCTGAATAAAAATATTCATTTCCACAAAATTCCCAGTCACTGTTGAGCAGTGACTGACAATCTTGATCACCCACAGAATTATCAAGATTTAAACTACAAAAACAGATAACACAAAATCAACCATGCAACAACAGCAAAATCATTTCAATGTTTATGTCACATAGCTGTAATTTAATTTGTCTGGTAGTGGGTATCAGGCATGTAGATATCTTAATGTGCTACAGACTAATTCTCACATTCAGAAGCTTTGAGAATCACACTTCATGACCTTGTAGGTACACAACCCAGCTATGTCCCTGCACATTACCCTATCTCTATTAGAATTCCTTTTTTTTTTTTTCTTGTGGTACTGGGGATAAAACTCATGACCTCACACTTGACAGGCAAACACTTGTACCTCTGAGCTATATTTGGTTACCTTGTCAGAATTCTTACACCTGAATCAGAATTCAAGACAGTTTAGAGACAGCCTGACACAAATAACTTCTTTAAACTCTAATATTCACTTCCCTCAGATTTGTCTTTGACCTGCTTGCCTTGTCTAATTGGAACTATGGTTATCTAGGAACTTGGAGTTATGTTTCCTGGGGCTGGGACTGTAGCTCAGTGGGAGAGTGCTTTCCTAGCATGCACAAGGTCTTGAGTTCAATCTCCAGTACCACAAAACATTTTTTAAAATATTAACTGTTTCCCACAACATAAACACCTATTTTCAGCAGTCCCCATACCATAGACTTCCTCGCCACATCTACAGACAAAGAAAAAGGAAAAAAATCCAGGATGTGTCCGTTTCCAGACTTTCTTTTTATGTACCACTGTTCTATTTATTCCATTGTCTAGAAAATGGCAATTCGCTTTTCACTTTTCTTCCTCATGTGTGGGTTTTTAAAATAATGTCTCTCGAAGTTGTTGAATATTGGTTATTTATGGATCATATCATAGTTAATTGGCTTGTATGCATTAATCACTTTATTAATCTGTACAGTGAGAGTCCACTCATTGCTGATCCTGGATCAAAATTCAAAGTTTAATCATGACAATTGATGACCTTTCCTTGATCATCAATGAAATTAGCCACATTACTCTGTTGAAATAAATGATTTCTCTACATGAATATCATTCTTCCAGTTATCTGTCAAGTGTTCACTCTTTGAAGGTAAAGAATAACAAACCTTGGGATTAAAATTATTTTCTTTCATAAATCTTTGACCCACAGTGTCATGAGATTGTTACTTTCATACATTTTATATGAATGAACACTTACATAGAATACATAAATCTTTAAATCCATTGATATTAAAACATCGAATAATATCTTCTTATGGTTAAACTTGATAAACATTTTAATTTCATTGATAAAATTCTACAACTGCTCTAGACTTATCCCTTTCAAATCAGTTTTGATGAGTACATTTCTTCATCAAATAATTTTTGTTGGACATGTCAATTCAATTCGACAAACACATTTTTAGTGACTTTTGCCTCTTTTTACCAAGTGAATTTTCATGTATAATACATTCTGAGAACTCTACATCTTCCATCAAAGTTAAGGCAGAATAAATCTGGTATAGAGCATATAGGCAGAGCAAACATGCAAAAAATAACAAAGAAAATAGCTGTAGTGATGATGTAGGAAAATAGAATATATATACACTTTCATGTTTTGCACAAAGTTGAGAATTTTTTGGACTAAAAGAGAGATCTGAAAAATGTAGACTAGATTTCAATAGATACTAATAGCTATATATGTTTTGTTTGACTAGCAAAACTGTTTGAATATTTTAAAAGGGTCTCTTCTGGGACACTAGATGATTGATTGTCATAATGTATGATTGGTTTATGAAAAACACAAACACACCAAAAATGTCCAACCTCATCACGCCACATGAGAAGGCTGGTTTAGAAACCAGAGGAAAATGAATTTATGGAAAATTATGCCAGTATACCTTACTTACAAGAGGTTTCAAAGGTAGGAACCAATGAGGTAGAGTTAGTAAGACATATATCATGCTCTGTACTTCTTAGAGTCTCCTAATTTAAAGAGTAAGGCCCATATATAAAACATCAAAGAGCTTAAGATAATTTAAGATAACAATCAAAACTATTTTTAATATGCAAAGTAAACACAAATTTGGTGGACATCTTTACCTAAAATAATAAGCTGTGGATTACATATTGGTGGCCAAGTCATGATCTTTTGTTTACAAAAATGTATAGTGTTTTGATTTATGGTTTATTAGAAGGCTAATTATATCTGCATACTAATAAAAGTTTTAAAGTTGGTGGTTTATCTATTAACTTTGCAAGAAAGCTTTTGGGTTTGACAAATGGACTACTCATTTGTTGTGTAATGGAGGCAAGTTTCTTTATTTTATATGTGATTAACTTTCTTAGTACAGAAAATAGATGAAATGAGTTAATATATGTAATGACATATAATAAAGACTACACAAATATTTGATATCATTATTATTAAGTTAAAATGATAAGTAATACATTAAAATTACCATCTCGAGTCACTTCTGCCTTCATATAAACTCCCAATTTTTAGTAACATATTGCATCTTGAAAATTATTTCCTTGCAAACACTTACAAAACTAATATTCCTGAGTAACATTAGATAATATTTCTCTTTATGATATAATGTTTGTGCACTGGAATTGAATTTTGATAAAAATGTCATAAATGCACATGCTGAGTGATTAGTCAAACAAGGGCTCATAGGATAACAGATACATAAAATGAAAAGTTTAATGAATTAAGACAAACTCTAAATCACAAATGAAGCAATACAAAAGTAAAGCCAAAATAAATAAGGAAGTGCTTAAGGAAGATTTGAGCATTGCTTATTAGGCTCAGCAATACAGAATGCAAGTTGGTGGTTGTACTTTTTGGCATGATAGAAAAAAAGCAGGAAATCTTCATAATTTATCCATGCAGATTCTGCCCTTGCTGACACCTTAAAAGCCACTGACAATTTTTCCTAATGTACATTCTTGGGTAATGTTGCAATAGAACAATTTGGATCTCTAGTTTTGAAGACTAATATTTTATTCTTGTTCTCTTCGGGTCAAGTGTAGTATGGAGGATGAGCTAAGCTCATTATGAACCACATTATCCAAAAGTGGAAAAAGTAGCAGGCTGCCTTACAAAATGCATCAGCTATTGAAATGCCAAAGATAAACTGGGTGAACATCTCGTAAAACAAGGATATTTTAATGTTAGTAGGGACTGTTTTAAAGATAAAAATTCAAAGAATACATCCCACGATAAAAAAAAAAGTGTGTGCATTCCAATAAAGTAATCTGTATTTTCATCAATGTTCATGGCAATGTGACAATTGGTGAAATGACTATATCACATTTGAAATGCTGAAACTTCCATGCTATATTTCATAATCCTGTTTTCCTTCTTTAACTCGGATCCACACGTTTTCCAGACCTCACGTATTATGGGTTCTGGTTCTCAGATCTTTGGAATCTTGGGTATAGGACAATAGTTTTGCTATGCTTAAACCTGAAGACTTAGACTACATGACGGTTTTCCCTGGATCTCTCATTTGCTAATAGTACATAGTGAGACTTATCATGCTATCATAATCATGTGAGCCAAATCTCAAATATATATATGGAAAGCGCTGAGTAATACAGAAGATATACTGCTGCTAAAGGTAAGCGACTAAGTAGAGATAATAATACAATCTACCATACCCTGCTTCTTGGTCACATGTGTCCACTTCCATTTATGTGCACACAAAATAATCATATCTTTCCTCAAAGAAGACATTTCAAAAAGTTCCAAAGAATCATGTCATTAGACCTAAAATCCAGTGTTGTATCCACAATTATTTTATTTGTAATAGATTACATTTTATTGTTGCATTATATTAATAACTCAAAATCACAAACAAACATGTGATTGAAATGGTACAACTTTCCAAACAAAGGGAAAAAATTCAAGATTAACAGGAAGTTCAAAACACAAAACCTCTAGCTTTGATTATAATTGTGTTTGCCTCTTATATTCATGAGGATTTAGAAACTAAATGATACACACAGGTGACTAAGAATTTACCAAGTTTCTATTTGCAGATAATTTTAGTAAAGTGAAAATATTTTGTATTTCAAAAAGTATGTACATTGGGCCACACACAGACGTACCATAGAAACAGAAAGCATTCAGTTTGAGTTAGATGAATTTGCCCTTAGTAAAGGAACGGTGGTAATCTCTCTTTCCTATACCAGCTGCCTGAACCATTAACAATGTTAACAGCTAATGGAAAAAGTGACTTAAAAGTGTGATTCTGGTGGGAGCACCTGTGCAGTTTATTCTACCCTGGATAACTATTACTACTAAATATAATCTGCACAGTTCTGAATGTAAACTGAATGCAGAATACAACAAAACAGCACATTCAATTATATCAAATTAGCATCTGAGTGTATGTAATCATGGAGTTTAGACCAGAGTTATTAAGCTGTCCTTTGTAGTGCAGTGACAATGATTGAAAATGATCCCACAGAATAATGTAAGGGTTTTTGTGAATGCATGGTGGCATCCATTATAATGTTTGGATGCTGACACTGGAGTTTTATAGAATATTTCCACATACACGGAACTGAAAGAAAATATATTTCATCTTTTCCAAAATAATTTCTGATCATTTTAAACTTTGCCATGATAAGGCTTTATTTTAACAGAAATTTCAGAATTAGAAGAATGGAAGTATGGAATATGACCAGTGGTGAACAATATTCACACTATCTGCATCTGGAAAAATGATAATAATATATACTAATAGGAGAAATGAAAATACTCCCAAAATTTCAAAGTTATAACATTCACAGCCTCCACCAGTTCTTCCCATATACCAGACTAGGGGCTAGAAGGGATGCTGCTGGATGAACACCATGAAATAAATGCAAACATGTGGGACCAACAAGCCTGATTTGCTCTGCAGGTGCAAGCAGTATCTTTAACAGTATCTTCATTTATGTGATGTTTCTGTAATATTCCCCGACAAATTTCACTTCGGTGTAGGGCCCATCCTAAAACAGCTCAAAGATTAAAAGAATTTGTAGCTTCTCCTTTTGCACTTTCGGAAGAAGAATGTAAAACATAGGCCACAGCCCGAGCAACCTAGTTGACATCCTGACATCAGTGTCACTTCATTGCCCTTTGTCTGTAACATATTGCAAGTTACAGGAGTGAAAGCCCTTCAGCAGACATTACTGCAGGTAGAAAAGCCTCCGGATTCAGAAAAATATAGTTTGAACTAGCTATAACTTTTCTAGTTTACCCATTCAAAAAATAGACGTATCACTGTTTGAGTTGTTTTCTGTGTCTGTCTCCACCCCTTTTCCCCACTGTATCCTTTTTGGTTATCCTAAATGGACCATTTCAGTGAGCTCCTTTGCAAGTTGCATTCTAAATAGATTTAATTAGTTAAATATTAGAGATTAATTCACAAAAGGAAAAGAAATAACAGTAAGTGAAGGACTAGTTCATTTTAGCCTTGTGAAATATCCTACTCCACAGCAGCAGTTTCTCTGCGTTTGGATTTGCCAACACCTCTCTCCTTTTGCTCCTTAAGGCATAGGCATGACAGAGTTGCATATGCCCCTTATTATCTTCAAGTTATCCACCATCCCAGGGGAATCACTTAAACTCTACTGGTCCTCCGAATTAATCTGTTTATTAATTAATTGAATAATCTTAATTTGATTGTGACATCTGTTTCCTTTGAAGATGCTAATTGATACAGAAAACAAGTTCCCCCTAGGTTTTAAAAAATATTGTTTTTAATCTGTATTCTTAGTAAATAATTCTTCATGGTTTGATTCTGAAAACATTATATGCAGGATGTGTCAGAGTTAAAGAGCCAATAGGGTTAGGGTTAGGGTTCACAAAGTGAGGCGCATTACATGAAAAGAGAGTAAAATAATCAAAGTAACAAAAAGAGAAAAAAGGATACTATATAGAAATCAAACAAACCTTTAGGATTTATAAAATGTGCAGGAGGAGAGTGGCAGAAATGTGAAATATTTGATATGTGTCATGAAAGGAAATGTAACGAGTTTTAATTTTATTCTGTAACAGAAATTCACTGAAGATTTTGGAGCAGGGACAAAAGAGAAAAGACATGCTTTATAGAAAATACTCTGATGACTGAGGAGAAAATTTATTGGAAAAGGAGTGTTATTAGGAAAAGTAAATCACTGTAATGAATCGGCCCCATCTGTAGTGGTTCAAACACTGTAGAATTTTCTTCCTTGTTCATTCTGCAGATCAGAGAGAAGGAACTCCTGATAGAATTTGGAAATAGCAGAGACTCTGTCACACTTAGAGACACAGACTAACAATAACTCCTTCACCATCAACACGGAACTGTCAGTGACAGAATGATCATCTTTCCTCTGAAGGGGAGGGGTGGTGGGAGGCAAAACGAGACACATGGTAATTTTTTAAAGAGTGGCAAATATCACACTCACATGCTCGAAGAAAGCTTAGTTGTGTGGCCAGATTTAACTGAAAAGATGGCTGGAAATTGCATTGCCTGCCTGGACAGTTACATCCCATGCACAACTTGATTACTGTGGAAGAAAAAACAGCACAGATTATCCTGGAAAACTACCAGACTATACCACAGACTTTACCATCTCTTCTCTTTTTGACAAAGATTCTCATGGAGAACAAAGTGAGCCTTAGAAGCCTCCCTGCCCTCTTGGTGATTTCTGTTGATTGTCCTTGTCCAATTGTTTTGTTAATAAAATTATCACCACTGATCTTCAGGACTCTACTGAAATTCCCAATTTCCCCTACCTCATCTTACAAATAGAATAAAACAATTTGGAAAATCTAATTTAAAGTAACAGCCCCAAGAGCAACAGACAGAGTTCTACTTTGGTGCTCTTATTTCAAAGCTCAGCAATGTAACAAATTTTAAAATTGTTTTTACAGATGTAAGGATTGTATTATTGTCCCCAGATTATTCCCACATAGCTCTTTATAGAATGGTTTGCTTGATGTGTAGTTAAATTTTACAGTGTGAATTTCTCAGTGGCCATAAATCATCAACACTTAGGATACCACTCTGCTGAAGAGAATGAACATTTTCTCAAAACAAAAATTTGATATGTATTAGCAGAAGATATATGATCAAAGAAAAACAATGAAAGATTTTTGAAGAAAGAGTAATCCTAATGGTTTATTTTTAAAGCATAAAAAGCCTTTTTCATTATTTGTATTGATTTTCAAGTTCTATGAGCCCTAAAGATGAGAAGCAACAAATTTAATCTCTCCTTTCTGTTTACAGACTGTCAATGTTCGCCATGTATGAAGGTTTTACTCCAATTCATCTTTCCAAATCTGTACAATAGTTCTCACAATTCAGTAACTCTGCTCCGTGATTTTTCTCTTTTTCTCACTCTAACTATATGTTTGGAATACGGACGACTGCAAGTCCTTTTCTTCATTATAATTTAGTTTCTTGGGAATAGGAAAGGCTCTGCCACTAAGACTTCTAGCTAAAAGAGTTTGAGCATACTAACAAAGATTATTGTCTCAGTCCTTGCAGTATCTCTGTTGTCTCATGAATTTCCTTCCACAGTCTTTCTAGTTTTTTTTTTTCCTACAGCAAATTAGAAAATGCAATAAAATCATTTACTTTATGATTCTGCAGTGGAGTATGGATTAGCAGTCAACTTCCTGCTACTGATGGCTATTGCCCTTTAAAGGGGATACATATTGCTTTAGTCTGGTTGGAAGACTTCTATATATCACAGAATGTTTAAATCATCATTTATAACAGAACAATATAAGCAATATCTGTGAATGAGAAAGAGTTATTGAATAAATCAGGAGCAGAAATTATTAAGATGAGGTCTATTACACAAGCTTAATATCTTATTGGAAGTCTTTTGCATTTCATTAATCTAATTTTAAATGATCTTGAATTTTCATTCTATCAAATTCTGTGTGCTTTCTACTTGGATACACTTTGCAGGTCTATAGATCATTTGTTTCAAGTGTCAGAGAATAAAAACATTGCCACACATTTTTAAAATATATGTAACAATATGTATAGAATAAAAGTTATGTTTGTGTATTCATGTATTACAAAAAATTGTGGTTTAGTACATACAAGAATGTTAAAAGTGACTATTTTTGTGCTAAACAAAACAAAACAATTTTGATATTTGTTTTATGTTTTCCCATGTTTCCCCAAAACAAATATATCAAAATAAATATTTCTGATTTTTTTAATATTAGAAAAGTACTTTGTTTCAATGTATAATGTATTTGTGGCATATTTGCTGTCTTGATATTTGTTCTTATAAATTCCATTGTGCAAATCACTCTATTCCATAATTATTAAATCAAATACTTTAGGAAAATTAAGCAACTAATAGAGGAACATTTTTTCCTGTTTAACTTACCAAGATTATAGTCTACCTTTTAATACAAACACATAGGTTAAGTTTATGAATTCTAAATATATACTTTTGGAGGAATTGTAAGTTGGTAAATATGATATTTCTCCTATAAATTGCATATTTCTGAATCAACATATTTCCCACCAAATAAATTACCTTATTTACATGAAGAGTTCTCTATCATTAATGCTTACTGATAATTGCTGGCTCTTGCCTTTCTGTAAGCTATGACTTTTCATTAATTTTCCTACAGAGCTACTAATAAAGTATCCTCATGCTTTAGTTATAAATTTTGCAATATTCCAAGAAGCCCAAACCTATTACTAATTTAATGATTATATTGGGAACACTGGTTTGCCATGAATGCCTTCTGAGCAAAGTCTTGCGTTTAAAATGAGCTTTCGTTTCCATGTACTATTTTATACTATTCTGGATGGATCAGCCCCCATGCTCTGTGTATCATGATCCCTCCTTGAATTTTTAATTTAAAAAAATAAGACTCTCTGTTGGTGTTATTTACACCCATTGGATAATAGCGAGTAAAGTTTTACTTACTCTTAAAATGACAGACTTCCTTGAAAACATACACACACACACACACAAACACACACACACAAACATACGTACCCCACATCCATGCAATCAAAAGAATGCATTACTCCCTGAAAATCTTATCTGATAATAAACTTTCCTAATATTTTTCTGCTAAAGATTAATAAACTTCTCTTGAAACTTATATCTAATTTATGTGACTTTAAGGGTCATGCTTTAATAACAATGATGAAACACGATTATTACTTCCTAATGCTGAAATTACAATTTTTACATTGTAAATTTTTCCTGCTATGCGCCCTGTGGCACTAACATCTTTATCACTCCATGTGTTTCTAGTTTTAAAACCTTTACCCCTGCTGTTTGAAAAATATTTCTCATTTTCGTCCCCTATGGAGTACAGAAATCCCTAAAGGCAAAACCATTAGTGATCTCTCTGCCTTTCCCCAAACACGTATTATGATCACCAGTGCTGTTCCCCCTGCCTCATTGGCTTTTGGTAAAGTATGCAAATGAGATGTTCAAAATACACACTTCTTGCAACTGTGCAAGTTCATACTGATTTATAAAATGGGCAGGCTATTAAAGTGACTGAAAATGTCAGCAAGATTTATGCATGGGTGACAAATTGTATTGGAAATGTTCATTTTTAACATGCTGCCCTAGGTTTCTTTTTTTTTTTAAACAACTTAGATATTCTCTGTGATACATTTGTTTTAAGGCTATTTTTCCCTCCCCAAACATACTTTTGACAGTGACTTTTTGACTGGAAAAATAAACAATGCTACTTCACAATCATACAAATTGTATTTTATCACAGAAAGCAGTACTTGGAAGAGAAAATAAATTTCACTTTGACACTCATTTTCCCTATGTACTATTAGTCCACTATGTTTAAACAGTTTCCTTTTTATAAGAAATAACTTGAACTGCATGCATAAATATTTCATAACTAAGATCATATTATGTAAATACCAAAACAATTACCTAGTCTCCTCTGAAGAAAATATTTCATTCATATTAAAAATCACAACTTAAGAAACAAAAGATAGGAATGACAACTGACTTATATCTTCTGGAATTTATGAGCCCTCCTTTGTATTTAGATCACTTTTTGTATTATTCGTGGGTTTGTTCCACTATGTCTTAACTCTGTCTATAATGGAAGTAGACAGTGGTAGTCTTGTCAGTCCAAGTGGTCTCTGATCCAAGGTATTGATATTTTGTATCTCTGGATGTCATCCTTTCATTCTGGGCTGTGGAGCAAGGCAGCAGAACTGGAAAATTGATACCAGAGCCAGTTTATATGGTGTTATTGAAAAAATTAATTAATTATTGTGACAGACCTCAAAACATATATACACACAGCAGAAATATCACATGGGAGTTTGTGTGGTGTGGCACAATTACAGAAGAATGGATTGCAGAAATCAAGCACAGTAAATGAAGAACCACCTTGGATTAATTTTACAATTATGTAGACTGCTTAGTTGGAAAAGTTTGGTATTAGAATTCTAATTCTACTTTTTATATTCAGATCAGTTTGTACCAATAATATTATTGCAACTGATTTTCCTAATTAGTTCATTAAGTTGCATAACAATTGGTTTAAAACTAACAACTCTTCTTGATGTTAAAACAGTGAAGATAAAATTGATTTAAAGCCTACTTCTGATCATTCATTCTTGCACATTCTTGATGAAGCGCTCCTTATATGCCTGTGTGCCAGACTTGCTGCCCTGTTTTTCATTTAAGTGCCAAGGCTGTGTTTTTGCTTATTAAACAGGGTAACGTTATGCATCATAGTGAAAAATCCAAACACTGTTAAAAGGAAAGAGAAACAACATAATCATCTGCTTTTTGTCAAGAGGAGAGATCTGATAGATTATATGAGAATGTGGGTTTTAAAGGACAGCAATGGGAGGATGCAAAGATTTCTATGGGCGATGACACAACCAGAGATTAGGGGCAATGCTTTTATCTGTCCTTGTTGATGTAGTCTCTACCTAAAACACTGTTTTAACATAACAAATTTCAAACTTGCAATGTACCATTTATTCAAAATTTTCTATCAGAAGCAAATAAAGTTGTATTTTGTCCTGGATTAGCCTCATAATAAATTTCCCTGTAAGATTTTTGTTTCTATGACTGTTGGAGCCATCAGTCTATTCCCCGTGGTTAAGTGTTTGCACTGAAGTTATTATCAAGAAACACACTTCTTACTCACAGCACTCCCATGGAAACATTTTCATACTAGAGGTAACAAGGGGAAACATTCAAGAAAAAAGAACAGAGTACATTCAAGAACATCTGGAATAATATGAAGAAAATCAGTCGATAAGAGAAGTCAAGTCCATTTCCCTTCGTCATCCTGCACTGAAATGCATTAGTGAAATAAATTACTGTGAGTAGTTCCTTCAGAAATCTAACCAAAAAGCTTAAAACTAACAGATCAAAAAGGCATATAAATAACCTCGCACATACAGGTGCATGTATGTATATAAACATAATTATGTGTATTATATATATATATATATCTTTTTTAAATATCACATTTTAGTTACATTTACCAATTGAATGAATAATTCCTTTACTTTCACCTTGCATTCAGACTGCCTGTTGCTCACTTGATTCACAATTCTCTTCACTATATCACTTCTTCCAGAAGTCTTGTATTTATACCAATAACTCTTTAACTGTAGTTAAACTCTACAGATCAGAATGGTTGGTTTAGTTCCAAACACAGTACTTGAGCACGTAGTAAGTGTTAAGTGATGAGACAGGCTATGAGAGCACAAAGATTAAGATGTGGTTCTCACCTGAGTACAATGATAGTGAGCAGAGTGCCTAGGCTATCTCTTGAGAAAACAGTTACAAGTCAATGCTGCCATTGTTTATTGAGTGTAGCAGGAATGGTGGTTTCTCACTGAGGTTAAAATTTCAGTGTTTTAGTTTTTTACAATGAATGGTACTCTCTTGAATAAATTGGTGTGCCTCTCAAAGGAGAGCATCTGTTATTTATTTTTTATTTATTTATTTATTTATTTATTTATTTTTGTCGGTTCCTGGGATTGAACTCACAACCTCTCACCTGCCAACTAGCTGCTTAAGCCACTGAGCCAAATGCCCAGTCCTTGTTTTTTAAATTATTTTGATATTTTAAAATATGTAAACCTCCTACAATCCGTTCCTCAATAATAGAGATACATTTCTAATTTCTTCAAAAACAGTTCATATGAAAACAGGCCTGTTAACCAGGTTCCACCCTACTCATATCATTCTCATTTATCTTTTGCAATCTCAGCCTTGATGTTATTGGACAGTAAAAAGGCTGCAATGGGACCCCTGTCAAAAGACAATTTTCTTCCTTGAATGATAAGCAATGGGACATGTAAGAACAAAAAGCCAACTGATTAATAGCATGCAATTCATCTACAATTATCTTGCCCATGTTACACAGTCATTGTATAGATTGGACTAGATCATTAAATTATGTGACAGCAATCAGCCATCTAACTTTTAAAGAGGTGGGAAGAGCCAATTTAAAAACTTAATATCTCAGGATGATACAGTAGCCTGCAAAAACCAGCCAATTTAGAGAAAATTACCATACGTACCAACTAGAATGATAGATGTGAGGCTTAGCTAAGCATTTGTCCCTGTGCTGCTGATGTTTGGAAGTGAGTAAAGAAGTCTGTTCTTTTATAATACATACTGGGACTGGTGGTGATTCTGAGAATTAAAGTGAAATAAAGACCACAGTAGAAAATATTTACTGATGTAGCTTTCTATATTCAATGTTCCCTAGCCTAATGGACCCTTCTAACCTAAATTATCTCCCCAAAGTCTTAACTCCAAACACCATATTTTTATGGGATAAAGCTTCAATATATCAATTTTATAAGAACATACATATTCAGTTCATAACATATGTTTTATCTCAGGAAAATCTATTCTATTTTTGCACATTGATGATTTCATGTATTTGTACGACTACTTCCTTTCACACATTTACTTGAAAGTTTGATTACCACATCCTTATACTGAATTAATGAGTGTCAGACAAGTTTATAAACAATTTTCAGGGTTAGTTAATATTTGGTTCTCATGAATTGAGGTGCAACTCTCCCGTAATCTTCCAGCCCAATTGAGAATTTCTGTTTTCTTCTGATGAGGAATAATTTAATTAGCTGGCTTGACTGTGAATGTAGTGTTAGTGGAGCCTGAGCAAATATGGTCTTTTAGGAATTAGTTTATTTGACCTGTTTGAATAGTTTAAAAGAGGGAATCATAGCTAGGACACTTTTTAGTTCTTTAAATTGAAAAGAAAAAATTTGTTACAGCCCCTCTGCCTGCTGAAATCAAGTAGTTAGTGACTGACTCTAAGTCACTTTTGTTCTTAAACTTGAAAAGATCAAAAAGACAGAACAAATACTAGACAATTCTCATGTACTATAAGAGATGCTAGAGGTCATGCACTCCTCACTGAGTGGTATTAACAAAACTTATCATCTTTATGCAGATACTCACAAAATAACTCTGACATGATTCATGAGATTTTGAGACTCACAAACTCTCATTTATACCTGTTGAATTATATCAGGTACATTTCTGTCCCAATGAAAGCATCAGTAACAACAGTAATACTATTGGTCCCAATTTATTATTACTATTATTTCTAGTAATTTGTAAGTTTTCTTTGTTTTGTTTTTTGGCCAGGTCTATTACATGTTATCTCACTTAGTTCTGACAATAATCTTATCTTTTCCACTGAGGCAAAAAGACAATTATTATGGTAAAAATGATGAAAAGAGAATACAGTTTAAATTTAGCACAGGCAATCTATTACCACAGATACTTTTATTTTTCATTGTTTAATATATGAGTTGCAAGATTTAGAAAAAGTTTTCTGTTTTGGGAAATTCTGAACCATGTTTCTCTTCCACTATCTACATTCTTTCCATGTCAGGACACCACTGGCCCTGGGTATTTTGCAACATGATCTCTGAGATTGTATCTCTGGTTGGGTCTTCTCAGATGAAAAGTAGATATATGGAGTGGAGAAATATATTCATAGCTACTTACATCAGAATTAAGGCAGAAAGCAAGCACTGGACTATATGGTGGCTAAAATTTAGCAAACAAAAATAGAGGAAGCCTAGTTAAATTTGAATTTCAAATGAAAAATACTAATTTTAAACACACACTAAAAAAATTACCCATTTTTTAAAATTTGAAATTCACATTTAACTGATGTACTAAATGTTGTCTGGCAGTCTCACATGAGGCTATGAAACACAGGAACATAAACCACTACACCCCCAATTAATGTACACCAACCATATTTCCTCAGAGCAAGATCCCTGCCTTGCTTACAACCACTACAACATAACCTGACCTGGCAAGAGAGGAAATGGAGAAGAAATTAGGAAAGTAGGCAACATTTAAATCTGTTACAGTTAAAATATTTTACATTCAAATCTTTATGATCACATAAGTAAACAAAGGACTACATGAGCACATTGCCAATGCCACTACTTGTCAGTACTGGTGACCCATGAAAGAAAGAACGTTGAAGCTTGATTAGCATTGACGTTAACTTGCTTAGTTCACTAGATCTAAACTACAGTACTCTTTTGACTCATATCAAAGCTCTGTGATCACATTCCAAACCTTCCCAGAAAGTTCTAAGTCAGCATTTAAGTTCTTTATTCTCTGAACATTTCTTGACTGTACCATATTATTTTATGTGTATTTGTTTGTAATTAAAATTCTGGTTATTTATTCTTTTCAACTGGTTACCTACATATATATCCATGCTTGTACTGTATTTTTTCACTACTAGATTTAAAATTCCTCTGAGACACTGAGAACTTTTCTGATGCTACCTGATATGCTTCTTAATGTTACCCTTAAGACCCAAATAGCAGAAAGAGGAAAAAAATTAGTACATGAATGTTGCTATGGTTGGAATGTATTCCCCAAAGAATCATTCATTGTAAGTTTGTACCAAAGGTAGTGATATTAATAGATGGTAGAACCTTTCAGAGAAAGAATCCAGTGTAAGGCAGTTAGTTCACTGGGGTACTGACCTTGAAAGGCGTTAATGCTGGTTTCATGGAGCAAGCCTCAGGAGGGCAAGTTGTAATAGTAGAGCAAGCCTGGCCTCCGAATCCCTCTGGGTCCTTCTCATCGTGTCATCTGCCCCTCTTTCACAATTTTCATCATGACACCATCTATCACTGGACCCTCATCAGAGGCCAAATGCGAGGGCCACCAGATCTTGGACTTTCAGTTTCTAAAACTATGAATGAAACAAACCGTTTTACTTTACACATACCCTGCCTCAGATAATTTGTTTTACTAATAGGATATCGATTAAAAATTCTTTGGTATTTTTGTATAATTAGGAAATTGCATAATTTATGAAATGGAACATGGCATTTGGAAGCATCTTGAGGTGTTTAAGATAGGCCCACCAACTCATGATGCTAGGGAAGGAAATACCTGAGTAGTTCTTCATAATTATAGGAGAAAAATGCATTTATAAGCAGCCTAGGACAGAAAGAGTAAAAGAAAAACAGAAAATGTGCACAGACGCTGAAGCAGAATGCAGAACCCTAGTTTTACATGATGTGGCCGGTGTTCTGTGAAACTATGTTTTACTAGGTGAAAAATGGTAGATGCATTTCTAGGTGTCACAATGCCTACTATTTTATTTTAGAATCTTTTTTCACTCTGGTAAGTTCTAATAACTTTTTTATATTCAACAGTTTTTCACTCAACATCTAATGCATTGAGTAAGTTTGATCTGGTGGTACTTTGGAAAATCTGAGATGGACAAGTGATCCATTGTGGGTTAAAATGGAACAATAAACTAGTAAGATCTGGACTTAAGTGCAAAGGTACCACCCTTTCTAAAGATGAGTAGATTTTGGACTAACATGTTGATTAGAAAGGCCATTAAAATGCTTGAGAAAATTGATTAAGATTATGTAGTATATAAATGAATTGTTGATCTATTGCTATAGATTGTCAATATTACTTTCTATTAAAAGAAAACGATGCAAAGAGGACATGAAGATAGCGTCAAATTTGACGTCATACAGCAACATATGCTTATGGCTTCAGCAAATGTCCATTTTCCCTCATGCACTTTATCTTTCACCCCACTTATCTTTATTTTTACCCCTCACCCATTAATTATCTGAAGAAGGAAGAAAAAACTTGCTAACCTATTCCAAGTAATGTCTATCACCAATTGCATTTTATTCCCAACCTTGTTGAATATCTCTCATTTTCTCATTGCCATTTACTTACAGATTTTTCAACTAGATCCTCCTCACAGGTAAATGTAAGCCATATTCCTTATAGCCCTTGGGCCAGAAGATTATAAACAAAGCATCTTTAATTTATTAATGTCCTGCTTGTATGCCCACAGCTGTTTTAGATAACAGAGTTCAGCATCTTTCTGTGAGACCTTGGAGCTATATAAGAGAAGACTATAAAATAAAGGGCTGGTATGAGGCGATTCCTTCCAGTCCTAAAATCCTGTGTTACTGTGACTTCATTCTCCACGGATAAATGCTCAGTTTCCCACAGAAGGGGACAGCCGTGCTCTCCTATATCCTGTATTAAAGGAAAGCAAGCCAGGCGTGGTGGCGCACGCCTTTAATCCCAGCACTCGGGAGGCTGAGGTAGGCGGAGCGTTGTGAGTTCGAGGCCGGCTTGGGCTACAACGCTAGCGCAAGACCGGCCTGAGCTACATAGTGCGACCCTGCCTCAAACAACCAGGGCCGGGAGTTTAGCTCAGTACCTTAAGCGCCTGCCCTGGCAGACGCGAGGTTGTGAGTTCAATCCCCGGTGCCGCAAAAAAAATAAATAAATAAATAAAAATTTTTAAAAAAATAAAGGAAAGCACATAGCAGTTAGCAAAATTCCTGGGTATTTATTAGCATGACATCTAAGATATACTGCATTTTAAACTTGAAGTTCAATTTCTAGAAAAACATATTGTGATATGTACAAGTAGTATATTTCCATATACATCACTGAGTAATTTTAATTGAAGTAAGGCCTAGGATAACGGAGATGCATGCACAAGTTTCTTAAAATCATTATTTAACATGCAGTGAAAAAGAACTTGAAAAAATATATTCTTAGGGGTAATTTTATATTTATTGCACTTAATTTAACAAATTATTGCAGGAAACACATAGACAGCATTTTCCCAGTAAAATTATTATACTTAAATGAACTTTTGACAATGTATTAATTACAAGGACATGACCACATTTATTCTGCTGATCCAGTAATTACACACATTAAAGAAATATTTATCCACAAACCATGCAGTGTATTTCAAAACAGCATTTATTGCCAAATTACATTTCCTGGATATCTATGCCCTATTTCCAGTTACTAGTAATTTTTTTAATTTTAAGAGGACGAGGGAAAGGATGAGAAATTTGAAAAATATTATATAAATAAGTGCTTACTGATGTGAAAAATTGAAATGTAGACCTTGTTAATCATAGACCGCTTTTACTTTGAAATATAATGAGATACCTCAATTCATATGTTTCAGATCATAAAAAGATAACTGTAATCATAACATTCCTACTTCCCTCCTAATATTTCTTACCTTCAGTAATGAATTAAAAACATAGCCTGTTTTAAACTACAGTACAACCATCACACAAGATAAGAATTGAAGTAAATTAATGTAATGTGCAGCAGTCTAAAAGATTTAAATATGCAGCTTATCTTAGAAAGCATAAAAACTTTCATGAAATATTAATAATTGATCACAGTACAGTTAAAAAATGCTCCATCTGTAACAGTTCATCGATACAAACATGTCTGTCTTCACTTTGCATGTTGTAAAGAATAGTTGAAGAAGGAAAGGAAGTCTTTCATAGCTGGGGAGAAGCATAGTGTATTATGAATTGATGAACTAGGCCTTCGAATTTAACCAAAGGGACTATTTATTTCCCAGTGAAATACTTTATTAATCTTACCAAATAATGGAAAATTATCTCTCTAAAATGGCATTCTAAACTCTGATACTCAATTCACCTCCCCATATCTTTGGAAGAGATTTTCTTATGTAAGCATTCCAGACATGCCCTTAAGAGAAATTTTAAGTCCTTGGGTAAATAACAAAAAATACACAATTTACCTAATTTTAAAACTTCTAAGAAAAATAATTCCACCTTTTAGAGTTCCTTATTGCAGGTATAAAACAAGGTAATGTTGCAAAATGCTTAGTATTTGGTGTGAAAATAATATTTATAATAATAATGTAAGGAGAAAGAACGATGGGAAATCTATTTTATGTCACTTTCTTCAAGTTACTTTATATAGTTTGAACATGTAATCATGATTTTTTAAAATGAATTTAATTACAAAGCATATATCTAATTAAGAAAGTTGAAACCACTATGTGCATCATGATCAGATTAATT
This sequence comes from Dasyprocta punctata, assembly GCA_004363535.1. NCBI lineage: Eukaryota > Metazoa > Chordata > Mammalia > Rodentia > Dasyproctidae > Dasyprocta > Dasyprocta punctata. The sequence goes on along the minus strand of RJWM01017148.1, from coordinate 2,429 downwards.
CTGTGGATATTCTTAAAACATAAGAACTGTCTGACATTAAATTGATGTCTATGCTGAATGTAGCAGGGTACCTAAAGGTTTTAAGTACAAATCACTAATCTTACCTAGTGCTGCAGATGCTATCAAACACATCCAACTATTATATCATCTGATACGTCTGGGGTGGGAGTACATCAGACAGAGGCAGAACAGAGTATTGGGATGGATCTAAGATGTCTACACCCAGAAACGTTGCTTCAGGTTGTTGTTCTGCTGTGGGAACACAGAAAAAGTTTGGTCTGGGTAAAACCTAAAGTACTTACAGTTCTAAAGTCAAGGAAGATATTTCATGAATTGTAGGACTTCTAAATATAATATGTAGGTCTTTTTAAAACTAACTTGTAGACATAACTTTGTATACTTTAAACTGGATAGAAAATTCTTGGTATGGAATTTATGCCTTTCTCATCTGTATGTTCCTCATTCAAGGATTCAACCACTTGTGAATAAAAATATTTGAAAAAAAGTTATATTGTAGTAAAAAGGTATCAATTATCATTATTATTCTCTAGACAACACAGTATAGCAAGCTATTTACATAGCATTTCACTATATTACACATTGCAAGTAATCTAGAGATGCTTTAAAGTATACAGGAATATCTACAGAAGTTCTATGGAAATATGAGACCATTTATATAAAAGACTTGAGCACCATACATTTTGGCAACCAAAGGGGTCTTAGACTCAATCCCACATGAATACTGAGTGAAGACTTCACTACTATTGTTAAAGCACACGAACACTTTTCTTACTTAAAAGCATATCTTTAAAATATTATTAAATATAAAATAAAGAAGATAGTTCACACTTTGAGGAGAATGAAGTAGAAGAAAAAAAGAGAAAATGAAGAGATCTCTCTTGTCCAAAATGATATTTATTGGAGTTAGAACTCCAGTAACACAACCACCAAAATTAACTAGAATGTCTTTATTGCATTTTTGCCTGAGCTACTATATAATGTTTCTAAAGCTGTCAGTGATTGAGGAATGATATCAGTTAAAGTGTGTTAGATCACATAGACAAATGTGGCTACCTAAAAACTACAAGATTGATGCACATTATCTGCATTTATTTTCAGATCTTTCATTTTGATATCTCATTTTTTGTAAAGTTATGCATAAATGAAGACATGGAGAAAGAAAAATTTAGAAGATGTTTCTCCCTCAAAGAACTGTCTTTATTATTCCTGAGTCACACTAATAATCTTTTTGCTTCAAAAGTGTTCTATGAAAAATTAATGGAAAATGCTTTGTTTTGATTTCATACTCCAAAGCCTTCACTGTTTGTTCAAAAATCTATTTTTGTAGGGTTTGTGGTTATAGCAACTAAGCTTACACATCTGGCTACCTCTCAAGAGGTTAGAAAATAAGATTGCCATCATACAAACCTTCTTCAGTTCAATTAGATTAAACAGGTATGCTTTCCTCTACAAAATGGTGGTTAGTTCATGGAATCCTCAATTCAAGATTCCTTCTTTCTATCACTTCTCATCCATCCATCACAGTCGAGGTGTGTGCACTTGAAGAGGAGCAGGAGTTTAATGATAAAGTCCAAAGTACTAATAATGCATTACTAATTGTACAAGATAAAGCTCAACACTCATTCTTCAAAGAACAATTCTAGTATGAAGTTTAGGTTTAATTTCATTTTTAATTTTATATTCACAGTCTACTTACATAGTTCTTATTTGTTAAACTCTAAAGTCAAGAAAGGTTAAACGTATTTATCATAACAATAGAGTTTTAAGTTGGTAATCCTTGTCAAAGGAACAAATCATGATATGTAAATACAAAGTAGAAACACTGGAGAAAATTATGCAAATTTATTAGTTTTTGTTAATAAATTTTCTTCACATTAAGTTAGGCAAGTGGTAATACAAGAAAAGTCAAATCATAATCAAAATTTTAAAAAATAAATCATTCTAACAATGTTTTTAAAGTCCAGACTAGTTTAAAAAGACCTATAAAGTTCAACAAATATACTTTAGAACATATAAAGAAAATATACTTTTCTAAAGTAATAGAAAAATTAAATACATAAAAAATCACAATTTTTGAGATTTGCAAGTTCAGTGTCAGAGACATTAGAATATTAATGGAACTGTTGTGAATATAGGTAAGATAATACTAATATACACAAAGGAGAAAATAAAATACTGTGTGTATGTATATTTCAGTATAAATAAGTATGTATTCCATATGGTAGGGTAATTACAACAATGAAGTGATAAATCACCAAAGACAAATAGTTTGTCCTTGAGCCCTAAACAATGCAAAAAGTTTCTCACATTTGAAATGCTGGAAACTCTTTAAAAAAATGTCAAAAATTAATTACTAACTACACAGTTAAGTACTTTCTCCACACTTCCCTTTATGAAATATAATTCAC
>RJWM01017147.1:21729-43802 GCA_004363535.1 Dasyprocta punctata | reverse complement strand
CTTCCAAGCACACATGGATCGGACATTGTTTTGCTGACTGTGGACAGGGGTGTTTGTGGAAAACCCAAAAGATGGAGGTCAAACCACTCAAAACCTTGAATAGCCAACTCCTGAACTTCAAAACAGGATAGTCAACTCCTAAAACTCTGGATGTCCTGAGGTTTGGAATTTTACACATTTTCAGAAGTCTCCCTGCCTCGGTGATATATAGAAAAGAAGGAGAAAATTTGCAGTCAGCGTTGGAACCAGAAGTGCCTCGTTTTCAAGCACAGAAGGGTGTGGCCACCCAAGCACAAGTGTTTGCTCTCAGTTGAGAACACTTGGAGCAGTCTTCATCTGAAGTTGTGGCCAACCTGAGAGTTGTCATTGCCACTGGTGAGAGAGAAGAAGAGCCACCTTTCTTTTTTTTTTTTTCTTGGTGGCACCAGGGATTGAACTCACAGCCTCACGCCTGCCAGACAGGCACTTAAGCCACTGAGCCAAACTCCCAGCCCTAGTTTTTTGAGGCAGGGTCACACTATGTAGCTCAGGCTGGCCTTGCGCTAGCGTTGTAGCCCAAGCCGGCCTCGAACTCACAACACTCCCGGTGAGGAGCCATCTTTTGGAGAGCAGTGTGTCTGTTCTGATCACAGGTGACTCCTCACATCTGGCACTGTGGAATCACCCTCACATGTAGGCAAGCAGACTTCTCAGAGAAAGAACTTTCAAATGAATCATCAGTGTTCAGCATGGGTATCTCTGAGCCTAAAAAATGGGACAAGAGGCCTCATTGTTTTTAGACTAGTGTAAATCAAACTTTGGTGTGCTTAAGAAAGATCTGTGTTGGTTCAAATGCAGACCCCAGGAATTTCACTACATTCAGGGCTTGGAAAGAATCTTGCACTTTGAGGGTTGGTTTGTATCATCCTCCATCACCCTTGGTACCTGCAGAGACAGTGACAGCCTGTGCAGAGGGGTCCCACTATGATCAAGTCAGTCCCACTGAGTTGTGGAATCCCTCCTCAGCACGAGTCTAGGGAAAGAGCTCTGATACACTGATCCAGAAATGGTACTACCTGCCTCTGGTTTCCCAAATGTGGAGGCACGACACGTGCGATGTTGGGGATCTCTGCTGGGTCACTCTGTGCTGCCTTCACAGATTACAGAAACTGGAGGTGCCTTGAATTTAGGCTTTTGTCCTGGTCAGTTGTGAACTGGCATGAAGTGAGTTCAATCAGGAGGGATAGTCACTTTGCTGTGATGCCTGATTTGGGTGGGTGGCACCCAGTGTACACAGAAGCCGGCAGAAGAGGAGCCTCCAAGGTGTGGAAGCCAGCAGTAGAGGAGCCCTTTCCTCTGGGTGTTGGAGTGGCATGAAGTTCATCAGAGGCTTGAACAGCTCCACATTCTCCCACTGATTAGTCCGTCACAGAGACCGCAGAAGCAGGACTTTGAGGGTTCTAACAGCAAGCTGCCTGCTTGTCAATCTCAGGGAGCAATCAGCCTGCAGTAATTACCTCTTCTCACAGCTCTTTGTCTGAAGGCTAACTCTAGAGAAGCCTCAGAGAGTGGGGGAAGGAAAACTCGATGTGGAACAGAAATCAGACACTCGTGTCCTAGCTGACATCAAAATGCCACTTAACTCCCTGCATCTGTCTCAATTTTCTTGCACATAAAATGAGGATAATCATGTTTTGGCTGCCAATGTCACAAAGAGACAGCACAAGTGAAAAGGGCTCCTGAGCAGTGGAAGTGCCTGATGTATACATGTGACATCTTGGGACCTTAGCTGTGCCACTGCTTATTCTGGACCCCTTTTTGCTTCTTAGATCCACTGATGGATCACCCCATACAGGATAGTTGAAGTTTAGGCTCTTAAACACTGAAAAGCTTTTAAGATCTAACATTAAACACATCTATCAGTGAAATCAAGAGTTTTTGAAAGTAAGTTTTCCATTTCCCCTGGAGAATGGCTTCAGTCATACTCCCACTTCGGTTTCTCATGAGTAAAAAAAAATCTACCTACTGGGAGACAGCAGACAAATAATCCATTTCTCATTTCTTCACCTGAGATTTTGGTTCCAAGTCACTAATCTCTTTTTTCATGATTTTAATTTGGTGTGTGTTCTTAGGAAGGCATTTAACCAGGGTCTTGACTATTATATCCCTGTCTAGAATCATCAAGTGAGTACATTTGGCTGATGTGTTTACAGAGTCAATCTGTCCAAGTCCTCTTATTTTAATCATTTAATCATTCTAAATATAAGACCAAAGCCATCAATCTAGCAGATGGCTTTGGTATGGCTAGAATACACAAATTCATTTGGTTACTACATCATTTACAAATGTTGGAGGTTTGTGCTTGCCTTTTAAAAATTTTAAAATAGTTATATATATATATGTACTTGTTAATGAAACTTTTAATTGGTTGGGGACTATATGAGACATTAATTCATTAATCTCTTTTTGTTGCATATACTTCATCCACTTATCATATTTTAGTCTAGTCCCCTCAAGCAAAAGGTGACAAGAAAAAAAAAAAAGAGAGAGACAAAAATGCATTTTTATACTTGCTGACAAAAGTATAAAAATTGATTGACATGAAACTTGATGGGTCCCCATATTTCTGTTATCACATCAGTCCTGGAAGTACAGAAAATTAAGATGATATTAGGGGAATCCAATAGCTTAAATCACTTCATCTCAGAGCATTTTTTCCTACCTCCTACTATAGCTCACTATCAATTATTTCCTGTGCACCAACCTCCCACAATTAATGGGAAAAGATTCTAATCCTACAATAAAACTCTGAGTCTTCCCTGGCATTAAGTTGCTTCTGCTGGTAAAGGTTCTCTTGCCTTCTAGGAATTGGCTTTCACATTTCAGGGTCTTATGATATTTAAAGAATAGGCCAGAACCTTTCCTGAAAACAAATCCCCAAGTTCTCCTTGGATTTTGAGCCACTGCTCATTTATAACCCATGAATGGTGGGCACTCTGCCTGTGTGCTCTGCCCCAGTAGCAAGGTGCAGCGGGAAGTGCTGGCTTCAGTCTCACTCTGCCGGTACCTAGCAGTGAAAGCAAGTCACCCTCTTGGTCTCTTTCCACATCGGTAATGTGAAAGGGCAGTGCTTCAGATTCTTAGAGAATGGCGCCTAATATCCTCTTATTCTCTTCTCCTCACTCTGGCTTCTGGATCACAGACTGATAGCAAAGGAGCAGGCCCATTGATTCAGAGTGCAGTAACAGATAAAACTGCTAAGACTGGTGTTTTCTTCTTTTCATATCTCAAGTCTTACAAGGTAGACAGTTGAGATGACTCTTTAGATTTCCTACTCCTGGGCAATATTCACCACATGAAAATGGTCAAGTGCAGAGACGATTGCCTAAGGATGAGAGCATAAATGAAAGGACACTTGAGTCATTTATGCAAAAACAAACAAAACAAAACAACAACAAAAAAAAACTTGAGATGTTTTCTCAGCCAATGGTGAGAAATCAGTAAAGGAGAGTTTCAGTGTACGGACCTGGAATACAAAGGATCAACAAGGACAAAGGTGGTGATGAAGACAATGACGATGATAATGACAAACCAAAGCAAAAACCTCCCTAAAGAGGAAAGGCTAGGAGGGCAGGACAAAAGCCAAAGACTGAAGGGCATGGTGATTTTTTTTTTTTTAATCTCCATGGCCACTGTGAAGATGCCATTTGTCATGGAGCCTGGATGGCAAGCTCTTCACGAATGTTTATTCACCTGCCCCTGTGAATTAGATGCAGTTGTCTGTTACTCCTTAGCACTCTTCCCTCCCACCATCTGCTCACTTCTGCAGAAGCCCGTCAAAGAGGGGCTCCAGGGCAAAGGAAAACAGCGAGAGTGTCTGGTACAGCCTGTGCCAGAGGTAATGGCCGGGTCTATTTTGCTGAATGGAGTCAGGGGCATGTCCAGCACTGGCTGGGTACTCAACAAAAAGTGGTTGCCTTGAGCTTTATACTTGGGCACAGCATGCTGTGGTGGGCCAGCCTGTTTGGGACATCCTACTCTAGGAGATACTGGATCCACACAATTCTTTTTCAGTCTCAGGAGGGTTCTTTCTGAGCACATCCTACAGTTACTCCTGAGAACTATGAGTGAGAAATGGGGGACTGGGTGAGTTCTAGGGCCCAGGGAACAGCCTCAAATGTGAGCCCAGGTACAGTACACCCACAATAGCCTCCCAGGAGCTCAGAGTCACTGTCACTCTCCACGCCAGCAGGGAGCATGGTCAGCCAACAGCATCACCACTGCTCAGCCCTGTAACTCACAGCTGATGGGCTCAGAGGAGGAACAGGAGGATGGTATCAAAGAGAATTAATTTCACAAGAATTTCAGCAAGTATGGAGCCTCAGAAGTGGGCAGTGTCTGTGTCTCTCTCCTCTTGCAGCAGAATTGCTTCTTTTCTGTTGGTGCATCTGTCACATTTCTTGCAATGAGCCTGAAATCCACTAAAGAAGACAACTAAATACATAGAAAAGGAACATGGAAGAGAAATATGACCTCTTTGATACCTCAGCAATTATTTTGTGTCTTTGTTTTTTTTTTTTCTTTTCATTATTTCACCCTTATAATTATTTTTTCCTCTGAGTACAAGGAAAAAAATTAAGGGAATGGTTTATAGTACCTAAAGCTGGACTTTTTAGTTAGAAATGGAAACATCTGTGTATTAGTTATAATATAGTCTTTTCTTGCAATCAGATAGATCATGATATTAAAAGTCATTCTTTCAGCACTCTCATTCTAAGATTTTTTTATCCATATTTTAGTGACTCACTAACTACAAATTTTACCTAGACATAATTTTGATAGCTGGCTGGTTACTCAAGAAATGTCCATGAGTGCTCTCTTCTACAAAAGAGTAGGATCACTCTAAATGGCTGAGGAACAGGCTTTCCAGGCCAGGAGAACATAATGATCGGACTGTGTGTTTTGAATATTTCACATCATAGCTATATTTTGGGAATCCTGGTGACTTTAATGTGGTTATATGTGGCTCTTTGCAGGACTCAGTTATGGAGGAAAATGTGCGCAAGATGAAACAACAGTTTATGACTTCCTACGGGGTCCCTAAAGAAGGCCACATAAGGATGAAAGAGGTACTGTTCATGATCCTATCTGTCTTGGCTGTACCTTCTTAAATCGTAATTTTCCTTGCAAACAATGGCAATCTTAACATTTGATTAGGAAATTAGAACTTCCTGCAAGGCATTTGGCCTGGATAACATTTTGAAAGTAATCACTTCTCCTTTTTCATCTGCTTAGTTGCTTAGTAACAGAGATTGGGAAAGTCTTTCATCATTTTATGTAGGTCAATCAATATTTGTACCTACTTTATGATTGGGAACTTGTGATGATGGAACCCTTTCAGGTATTTAAGTCAACGTTTGTGTCTCTACAGTGTCTTGTTCCAACTAATCCTTGATGTAGAAAACGTTGACGAGACACTGAATGAGTTTAAACTTCTCCATCAGCTCCCAATCAAGGTTGGAAAGAGCTCTCCCTGAAGATGATTAAAAACAAACAGAAAATAGCTTTCTTCAGCTCAACCCTTCTTTTCTTGAGTACCTAATAAAGAAAACCAATGTTTTGAGCTTGTGGCCTCTAGGATGGTCTGCTTCTTACCTGATCTTTCCTCCTCAAATTCCAAAAATGTTTACTAATTAAAAGAATTTCAAGGGGCTGGGGAATCTAGCTCAGTGGCACAGTAACTGTGTGACAAAGCACAAGGTTGTGAGTTTGATTCCTGGTACAAAAAAAAAAAAAAAAAACAGAATTAGAAAGAATTTCGACCTACATATTGCTTCACAATGGGTACATGTTCTGGAAGAGCATAGTTGTGTGAACATCATATAGCACAGTTACATAAACCTAGATGACATAAATCACTCACTCAGTGTGGACTGTGAAGTACCCTGGGAACACGAGCTGTATGAGATTGCCACGGGAATGTTACACACCTAGTAGGAAAATAATCTATTTGGAAAGAACAAGTAAATCAACAAATGGCAATTGTGAGCTCAGAGATACAGCTGGACCTATCCGGCAAGATGGAGGCCCTCTGCCATATAGTATGCATCGCAGCCTATCACCCAGGTGATACTCTGTATAGTAACACTGGCCAGTGCTCTCATGTCCCTGACTGCCATTCTTTGATCCTCTAGCTGGCCAGTATGTTCTTGTCTGAGGATGAAAACTTTCTCCTCCTCTTTCGCCTGGAAGCCCCCTTGGACAGCAGTGTGGAGTTCATGCAGGTGAGTGTCACATTACAGCCGCTGCTCGCCTGTCCAGTCCCAAGAAGGGGCTGTGCACAGAAGACAGCAGAGAAATCTTCAGGGGTGAGCTGGGCTGCTCCTGAGCTGACAGATCCTTTAGCAGGATTGGCTAAGAGCAGGACGGGGAGCAGGGAGGGCTGGCATGAGCACCAGGGACAGCACACATTCCGTCTGAAGCCAGTAGCCCTATGGAGCTCCAGTGAACTTTGTCTGTTGAGAATTCTGTCTAGAAATCCAACCTCCCTGTGGAACTCACTCCAGTTATGAAGGAACAGTGCGGTCAAACATAGTTATGAGCGTGCTGACTGGCTTGCAACCAGGTGCTGGAGTAGAAGTGAGAAACAATCCCGGTGGTCCCCCCAGCTTCTTCCTTCTGGGCGACCTCTTCTATCAGTCTGTGGGTGTTTCTGCTTTATTAGTGAAAACAGCCATGGGAGGGGAGGGTAGGGCAGGATATGTCTGAGGCCCACGGCAATGGGCTCAAGATCACCACTTTGTCTTGGGCCCCACTCCTGAAATAGTTGCCACACCCCCCTTTAGAGGTGTCTTGGTTACTTTTCACTCGTTGCTAAGACAAAACATTTGACACCCAAAATGAGGGAAAGAAAGATTTATTTATCTTTCAGTTTCTGGAAGTTTCAGTCCATAATCAGCTGGCTCCAAGGCAGGGTGCCATGGCACTTGGGCAACACTTCAAGTCAGCAGCCGAGCAAAAGCAGCCAGAGTAAAAGGGGCTGAACAAGCCTCTTCTCCTCCCTTATATTGTACACAGGACACCCAAGTAGCATTCACAAATCCCCTGGCCTTCCTTTGCACAGGATGAGGATATTTACAAAGTAAGAACCCTGGCTCCCTGCCGAGTTTCTCAGTTAAACTTCTGACCTTCTCAAATTGACCCAATGAACAGGTAACTGCTTGTGCTCTACACCCCAGGATGCAGAGCTGCTGAGTTACTTAATTAAGCTCCTAGACTTCTCAAGTTGACACAATGTATAAACCATAACAAGAGGTAACAGCATCTCATCCTTTTGTGCTGTTTTGTATGACTTTGTGTAAAATTGACCAAACACATATATAGGTAGAAGAAATTTGCATGGACTACAAATCTATGCCAGTAATCCACAAAATGCAAATCAAAATTACTAAGTTTTTACGATCAAAATGGTAAAGACTTTAAGGAGATCCATAAAAGCCCACAGTGCAATTAAGTAAGCCCCAAGCTTGTGAAGGATGCTCTGTTGAAAGCCACACTGTGCAGCATCATTTTATGAAAAATGATCTTGGAAAAATTTAACCAGGGCCCCTTAAACTTTCACTATCACTAGTTATTTTTTAAAGACTTAATAATTCTACTTCTTTGGGCATCTTTCTTAGAGATCTAACCAAAGACATAGAGCAAGATTTCTTCTGTATGATCATGTTCATTAAACATTGCAGTGTATAGTTCAAACTGAAAATAATGGAAAAGCCTAACACTGAATTTAAAAATGAGGTAAATTATGATATATTTATATGATTTATTCATCCTGCATGTTTACTCATGAGAACTTTGATCTGCTTGGGATGGTTCTAAGTGCAACAGGTTCATTAGAGAAAGACCCAATTTTTGACCACCACACATCACTAAAGTTCAGATTTCAAAAGAACAGTTTATGACAAGGAGGGCGCATAATATCATGTTAAGAAACAAAACTGTATGCAGCATGATTTTAATTTAAAAAAAAAAATTCAGCCTGGGTGTGGTGGCACACGTCTGTAATCCTAGCACTTGGGAGGCTGAGGCAAGAGGATCATTGTGAGTTTGAGACCAACCTGGCTTACATAGTGAATTCAGTGCCAACCTGAAGTACATAGTGAGACTGTGTAAAAAAAAAAAATTCATCCTTATGTCATTTGATTAATATACATGTAAGATGCGTAAATACAGTAAATACACATAAGATAATGATTGAAAATGGTAATGATTTCAGGTGATTTTCATATTCTTTGTATTTGTATATTTTCCAGTTGTATGTAGAATAATAGTTATTTAAAAGTTACTTTAAATGACATTTTCAAAATGCTTGTAATTTTGTTTTAAAATACTCATAGAAAATAACAAACAAGCCATGTGTGGAGGCGTTCGAACCTGTAGTTAGGTTTTGCTGGGTAAGTAATCTAAGCATGAGAGGAAGAAAGCGCATGGAGTCATTATCTCTGGGTAGGAGTTTCTGGACTTTACACATTTCTACTTTTTGTATTTCATTAGTTTTGCACAACAAATATGGTTTATTTTTTAAATCAGAAAAAAGTATTAGTATGCTAGATCTTATGCAGTCTAGAATAGCTGAGAGAAATGGAACGAGGAAACAGTACTGAGGAAGACTTTTATCTTTAAAATATATATTCTATTCCCCCCTTCCTTTTAGTTTCAGTTTTTTTTGTGTTAAGAAAAACGTTCCCTTTCTCTGAAGAATGTTTGTTTTGCAGATATCATTGTGGATTCTTGAATTCTTTTAAAAAATTACATTAGTTATAACCCATTATATCCTATACATTTCATTAAATTCTAAGTTAATGTCTTCACTTTTCCAGAACCACAGAAGATTATACCTTAACTCTCAATGCCCAACTTTAGCTCAAGTGCCATTGCAATATAAAAAATTATTTGTCTTTTCTTCTTTTCTTTTCTTCCTCTTTTTTTTTTCTTTTTCTTTCTTTCTTTTTTTTTTTTTTTTTGAGAAAGGGTCTCATTGGCTGGGAATTTAGCTTAGGGCATAAGCGACTGCTTGGTAAGTGCAAGACTGTGAGTTCGATCCTGAGTACAAAAAAAAAAAAAGAAAGAAAGAAAGAAAGAAAGAAAGAAAGAAAGAAAGAAAGAAAGAAAAAGAAAAAGAAAGGGTCTCGCTATCCAGTCTAGGCTGTCTTTGAGCTCACTGTGTGGCCCATGCTGTCCTTGAACTCATGGTGATACTCCTGCCTTAGCTTCCCAAGTGCTGGGATTAGTGTGTGTCAACATGCCCAACACAAGACATTATTTCTGTCTTTTTTCTTTAATCCCACACATTTCAGGCACTCAGTATTTATTTCAGTTTGCCCACATATTTACCATTATCTTTGCTGGCTATTCCTTTATGTATCTTAGTTGTCCTTCATGTTTCTCATTTTTCCTAGGATATAACCTTTCCTAAGAGTCAGTTGGTAACAAGCTATTTCTGATTGTCTCGAAATCTCTTCACTTCGCTTTGCTTCTTTAATGATAGGCCTGCTGAATATTCACAGAAAAAATCTTTGGCTCTCCAAGGATCCAACTGTAGCAAAACTGTAAGATCATTTAGATGGAGAATACTTGAACAATAGCATTTTAAAAGCATGTAAAATGTTTTTAAAATTATTTGAAATTTTCATAGTTTTGGTCTATTCACCCATTAAAAATTAGAATATAAATCACATTTAACTCATTAATTTGTAAGGTTAGTTAAATTCAGCCGTAAGTGACACAGGCTGAAAGGAGTGACATTTCTAAACTATTTTCACTAAATACCAGCATAAAGTAACTATCTCCTTGTATCCCTGCAGGATCTTTGATCAGGGCCCTGACTGTCTTGAAATGAGGTCCCTGTTGTTGGTAATATGGGCATCCCCTCAGGACCTAAAGAGAATCTTGCTTACTAAAGAACAAAATCATTTTGTGCTACTTTTCATTTTGTATAGGCATTAAGAAGCATACTAACCGATGTGAGTCTTGTCGATGGAATAATCAGAAGTGGTTACAGTAACAGCATTTATTAAATGAGTTTTCCTCAAAGACTTTTAGCTGTTCTGTCTTCTAGTTCAGAGTGCAACTGTATTTTCCAACCAGGAAGAGGGACAGTTTATCAGAGACACTTTGTCCCATCCCCCCAGAACCAAGGCCACACAGGCAAGTTTGCTTAGGGGACTTTTCTGCAGATTATTATCATTATTGTTTAGTTCACCCTTTCATTAAGAAATTGCAATGTGAAGTTCCAGTTGTAAAGAGGTGATTCAATCTGATTTCACCTTGTGTGGCACCCAGGATTTGTCTCGTGTCTACCACAAGTACGGTTTTCTGATGATGCTGCAGGCTGTGTTGCCTGAGACCAGCATGCACTCTTGGGGTGGGCTTTGTTTCCAATTTACACCTCTCTGGGTTTGTGCTGCCCTATCCCGGAAATCTTGTAGAAGTCTTCTCTCTTTCTTGCCAGCTCAGCTAAATGTTTAAGGTGTTATTTTTCAGTGTCCTGCATTTGTAAGTGTTTAGTACAGAGACGGTTTCTTAGTTTGAGACATCACCCAAATTGAAGCCCTTTCCTTCTTATCTTTCTGTTTTGAGCTTCCCCAAAGAACCAAGGGCCGGGATGCAGCTCAGTGGCACAACACCTGCCTGACAAGTGCGAGGTCCTGAGTTCAATTCCCAGTTCCGAAAAAATAAATAAAATGAAATGGAATAAAACAAAATAAAATAACCATGGCAATGTGAGCCTACTGATCTTCATCAGTTCTCCAAGTAAATGTGGTGGCCCATTTCTACTGAATTCTGTTGAAACAATTGCTTTGGCCAAAGAAAGCCCCAAATTTCTTGTTAAAAAAGCTTATTGGCATTCACTTAAGAACTATTTTCAGACACCTAACCATAGAAAACATCAGCCTAAGTCAACCCCAAAGTAGTTGGGGAGGGGGGTAAATTGATTAATGATCTGTGTGTATTTCAGATTTGGCGCAAATATGATGCGGACAGCAGTGGCTTTATATCAGCTGCTGAGCTTCAAGTAAGTGACACTGTGTGAAGGGGACTGTCATGGGTGAAGTGTCGTTTTGTTTATTATTGATAATTTGGTTAATATACAGTATGAGTTTGATTTCTGTGGCCCAAGAAATATAGATTTATATTTGTCACTTACAAAAACAATGTATTCGTGCTTGGAAGATTTAGAAAATTCAGATCACATTGCCGTCTCTGGGAAAGAGGTATAATTGAATATTTAAAACACCTTTTTTCACACCAGGAGCTATTTTCTGGGTCTCATGAGGTCCTTTAAACAGTGACAGCTCTGCAATCTTGAGTTGATTGCTTGTTAAAAAGGTTTACTTCCTCCTTGAAACAGACAAATAGGCCTCTCGAGACCTTTGCAGCTTATTTGCTTGCTGAATAAATGTCACTTTTCTCTTGATGTCACAGAACTTCCTCAGAGACCTCTTCCTCCATCATAAAAAGGCCATTTCTGAGGCGAAACTGGAAGAATACACTGACACCATGGTGAGTCACGGAGAGCGATTTCCAGAAGGGGGGCACTCAGCCACCTCCTCCAGCCCTCAAGAAATGTTTGTAGACTGAGTGCATGAGAAGAACCTCACTGCTGGGGAGCACTGGGTTAAACTGAGCTGTTTCAGCCCCTCTCAATCTCAGGAACAGACTGCATGTATTTGTGAGAAGGCCGCCCACTTGTTTCCGGGGAAATCAGGAAACTCCAGACAACATTGTGTTTCTAAGCACCTGGCCAGTGACTTAGTGTTAATCAGTCAACCAGCAAACAAGAAAGCAGGGACCTCAACCATCAGGATCAAACAGAGGGCTGCAGCTCCCCGCCACAGCGGGTGATACTAGGCACCGAGTGTGCTGACCTGAAGTAGTGGAAAATCAGAGAGATAGACAGTATATGTGTTTTCTCTGCCACTTACTAGCTATTGCCTAGGAAAATTATCAAGCTTCTAAGCTTTGTTTGCTTGTCTGTAATGCGGGACCTAAGAGTACCTCATTACCGCGAGGCAAAGTGACTTGGTATAGGTAGAACACCAAGTTGCATGTGTCTGGGACAGAATTGTCGCACACGTTCCCTCTTCCTGTAGTACTGTGGTATCTTGGTATTTGTCCTTATTTGGTTCTAGGAGGTGTGATAATCAGATTGTTTTGGCTGTAATGGGTATACCCAGTCAGGAGGCAATCAACACTGACAAGTCGTTGTACCGAACAAAGGATGAGTACTACAACAAAATGTGTCGAGTACCAAACTCAAAGAGTTTCAGAGCATTAAGTACCTATGTAGAACTGTAGTTGTGTCCACACTGTATTTCACAATCCTGCTGTGCCATCCTTGTCCAAAAGGAAGCTTAGACTGTCTCAGTGTCACGCTCCCTGCTTTGGAGAACTTGGCCCAAACTCTGTTCTGTCGCCTCATACTATGCACCTCTCCCAGCGCCAGGCAACAATTCCTGTAGAAATGGACCTGGGTTCTCCACCTAGTGGCTTCTCATGCCCAGCTCTGCACTATAGATCATCATATCTGCAATGTTCTTAGTTAGTAAGGAAGTAGTTTGCTGACCAAGGCTTAACTGTGTACTTGTGAGAGTGTTGCATTTATTATATAACAGTTCAGGAGCAGCCTGATCTTGCTGAGCCTTGGAGTGGAGAGTCAAGGGTACAGATCACTGAGGAGAGTGTGTTGGGTTCTCTCACAATGTGAGCTTCTAAACTGGTCAACAGAGGCTTGGAGCTGGTGTTTCCCACGACTGATACCCAACGGTCATGTGACTGAGAAAAACCAAAGGCACTGGTTACACTGGAAGCTAAGCTGCCCTAATTATCAGTCCTGGTCCCTTCCTGCCCCAAAGCCTGGATCTGTTCTGAATGCTGCCCCCTCCTCCCGCCACATGATGTGCCCTGGGAAGGAAGAAAGCATTCTTGACCATGAACATTTATAAATAGCCTGGATAGGAAAACGGATGATGTCAAGGGGAGAATCAAATCGCAGGACAGGATCTCAATTAAGGAAGTAATTTGACTTTTTGGTATGTCTATTTGCTTTAATAGCATGCAAAATGATGCTCAAAATCCTGAGTAAATGTGAGCATAGCACTAAAAGTCAAGTACAAATTCCCCCAGAAGCAAGAAGCAATTTCCTGGGCACAGGATGGTCACTAGGTCCTTTTGACCTGAACTGCTTAGAGCCCTACAATAGAATGAACATCAGCAGGAAATTTGATAAAAATGGCCCAAAGACCAGAACAACAAAGAAATCCTTTTTCTTTCTTTCTTCTCTTTTTTTTTTTTCTTTTTTGTGGCACCAGGGATCGAATTTACAGCCTCACACCTCTCAGGCAGGCCACTGAGCCAAACTCCCAGTCCTAGTTTTTTGAGGCAGGGTCACACTATGTAGCTCAGGCCGGCCTTGCACTCATGTTGTAGCCCAAGCCAGCCTCAAATTTACAATGCCCAGCCTACCTCAGCCTTTCGAGTGCTGGGATTAAAGGCGTGCGCCACCACACCTGACCACGCCCGGCAGAAATCCTTTTTCTGGTTGAGCATATTTAGTATTTTTACAATTTTTTAAGTATTTATTTTATGTCAAATTTCTTAGTCCTAATTAAGGTGATACAATTTGGGGAGATAAATGCTCCCTTCCCTTTTTTGTTGCAAATGTAGTAACAAAGAGTTGGAAGAAGAGAATATGTAAGAATAAGAAAAGAAAGCAGGAAATGCAAACACCGGGAAAGGATGAGGCTGAAGAGAGGAAAGTGTTTATCTGAACCCTTTCTAAAGAAGCAGCATTAACCCACAAAGTTCCAGGAGGACACTATAACGTTTTTCTCCTCACCGAAATAATCTGGAGCCACATTAAAAATCCACAAGTTGCACACCATCATAGTTCTAGTCTCTTGTCACATTTCATGTGTGTATTTTTTTCTCACTTTCAAGTGAGAAAAAGCATAATGAGATTGTTCATCAAGCACTTTTAGAACATTATTCAGCAAATAATTTGAATATATTAACCAACCTTGGTTAGCAGAAGGCAGTCTGCCATGTAAAGTTCTTTCTTTCAGCTGAAACAGCTCTGTGTGTAGAGCTCTGTGTCACAGGAACTTCTGGAAGTGCATTCCTGTTTCAGCTGGGTTTGCAATGCACCTACCACCCAACAGTGGGTAAATTAAGTGACACCTTGGTTAAATGCATATGTTTAACAGTGCCTGGCACAATTAGCTAATAACTTTTCCAAACAGTAAATGTAAATGATAGCTCTTTTTGCTCCTCCCCCCAGTTGCTCTGGCAGTTTTGATCCAAAGACTGGCTGAGTGCCACGCAGTAAGAATAAATTACTCTGCTTTGAGCATGCCAGAATGTGTCTCACAAGAGGTTTGCTCCCCGATTCAGCAACTCTTGCAGTTCAACCCTCTGGATTGCCTGGGTGCTGAGCGTATTTTTAAACACCAGTGTAGCAGGATATTAGCACTGGCTGTTACTGTGTCAATTTCATTCACGTATGAAGTATGAATTACACAAAATGAATAGATTTACATTTTGCATCTTCATCATATTTTCAGTATTTTTTGCAGCATGAAACCTTTTGACTTTGAAAGCTTCTCCTCACCTCCTACTAATACTACTAAACTTCTTTCTGATTGCTTAATATATTGTGGCTATATTTTTTCCTACTTTTCTTTATCTGATTCTTGCTCATCCTTAAAAATTCATTTAGAGCTGAGTGTGGTGGCACATCCTATAATCTTAGCACTTGGGAGGCTGAGGCAGGAGGATTGTTGAGTTCAAGACCAGCCTGGACTACAAAGTGAGATCAAGCCCAGCCTGAACTGCATAGCAAGATCCTGTCTCAAAAAGACAAAACGAACAAACAAACAAACAAAAAATCATCTTGCCCTGAAAAGCTTCCGGTGCCTTCTTCCTTAGTGAGTCTCAGGATCCCTTCTCCAGGTCCCTATGGTGCTTGTCACCATCTTAATGCCATAATCATTCATTCAATTCCTTCCCCCAAATATTTATTCAATACTTACCTTGCCTCAGGCACAATTCAAGTCACTGGGGATGCAATAGGGAGCAAAACTCTCAAAGGCAAGACTGACAGCAAACAATGCAAGTAATAAATAATGAATTATGTTGCCTGATAGAGAGTTATGAGTGTTGTGGGGAAATGGAGTTGTAGAACCTGCTGGGGATGTCTGTGTTGAAGGGCAGCTGGGGAGGGGGGATGGGGAGAAGGTGTAATTTCCAGCAGGGTGTCCCAGGAAGGTGAGAGGTGAGGACTTGGGTAGAGCTAGGCTGGAGTCTGGACATATTTGCGATATTTTGGAGAGGAGCAACCAGTGCAGCTGGAGCAGGGTGAACAAGGATAAGACAACCAGCTTTCAGACCATGTTGGGCTTTTAGGCACTTGTGGAAACTTGCAGCTCAGTATGGATGAGATAAGATTCTAGAGAGTCTGAAGCAGAGGATCTCACCATCTGGCTTCTGTGTTGAGAAAAGCTTGGAATGGAATGGACAAGGCTGAAATCAAGAAGACCTATAGGGGCACTTGCTGCCACCCAGGTGAGAGAGGCCACCAGGTTGGGATAGAGAAGTTTTTAGAATGAAATCCACAGAATTTGCTGATCTAACAGGTAAGTCTGAGATGGCACTGACTTGATGTGTGTGTGGGTATCGTACAGTGCCAGCCTGTGCCTCCTTGAGGGCAAGGACAGAATCATGTCTCTGTGTGCCAGCCCACAAATAAACCAGGAACACAGTAGGCTACTTAATGAGAATTAACCTGAATTGTCCATTCTGATCTAACAAACAGCAAGCTATGACTAAACCATGGCAGAACGTTGTACTGCACCCGTGTTACAGCTTTTGCTCCCCTTGTTTGCCTGGTGGGCTGCAGATTATACATCTCAGCCTTTTGAACACACTTTCTCCAAGTAGTGCCTTGTGTCTGAAATTTCTTTTTTCTTTTCCCTTAACATGGAGTCTCAAAGGTGGAATGGGAATGGGTGCCTGGCAGTGCTGGCTTGAGTCCATGTGCTATTCTACTTTCATGAAACAGCAACCAGCACATACTCTACTACTATTTTAATCATAATAATTGTGCTCACTTTGTACCAAGCTGATTTTGAAGCATTTTCAAACATCTCATTTGATTCACACCAAATCTTATAAAACTCCCTCTCTACCAATAGAAACATCTGAGGATTATAGATCTTAACTGGTCAAATGTGGTAAGGGGTGGAATGGAAATTCACAGCTGGGTCTGCCTCTAAAGTCTGTTTTCAATGATAGCATTCATGTCTGAATGTTGGAATTTTATGTTGTTAAAGAGAAAACTTTCCAAAGGGGGAGAGCAAGGTTGTATAGATAGACCAAGAAGAGATGCAATCCTCGGAAGGAAGGCAAGAATCAGGTAAAAATAAAGTCAAGTGAGGGAACCTGTGTTGTATGAATACCTTTAAATATAAGATGATGTAGGAACCACAGTGGGATTTATTATTCAGAAAAAAAGATTTTTCTTAGTATGAAGTCTCTAATAATCCAAAGAATTGATATCTTATTAAACACCAAGCAGAAAACAAAGTAGTGAACAACAATGGTAAACAAGAGGCAACACAATTGTTTTGGAGAAGAGATCAACCACCATTCTGTTGGGGAAGGGGGAGAGAGAGGTTGGAGCCTGCATACAATTCCAAAGGCTCTCATTCAGACAGCCCCCATCCAAGGCAGAGAGCCGAGGAGGAGGCTCTGAGAGCTCAGAACGTCAGTGCAGTCTCTGGTGCAAAGCTGCTGGTGTGGCCTAGATCAGCCTGAATCCTGATCTGGCAGAGCTGTTCTCTTCGTAACTTCCAGGCTTAAATTTAAGGAACCACCAGCTTGCAGCATCTTACAGTAGGGTGCCCAAACCTGATGTGTAAGTCTGGATCACATATAGCTTAGATCCATCAGTCTAGAGTTCTGAGACATAGCTCAGGGAAATCTGAGAGGTCTTGTCCATGGGGTGGAACATTACTATTGTTTTGTGTCTGTTTCATTGCTAAAACCTCATAGCTCTTCTGCTCAGGTGAGCTGCAGTTAAACACTCATTCTGGTTTGAAATGATCCTTGAAACTAGAGCCATAACTAATAAAACTGTCCCTCTTGAGCACCCCTTTACATCCTCTTTATGCACTAAGGTGATTGCTATGGAAGTCTGGTGAGTCTCCGCCCAAAGATCTGAGTTTGGTCAGAAGACAAAATGAGTTTGATGAGACTTTGGCCAATCTTTTTCATTCCTCTCAAAGTTATAGGGGAGGCCGTACTTTCCAATGAACAGATTTTTAGAACAGAACTATTGATGTTTTCTAAGGACTTCTTACATTTTCCTAGAGACTTTTGAGTGTATTAATTTTTAGAAATCACCTTCCTTGAAAATGACTTCTATGCCCTGAACTCTAAGTGAATTCACTATTTGTGAAATCACATTACTGCTCCTTTAATGACTTTTTATTGAGCAAGGAACACAGTCATGGTAACACTGCATTAACACTTTGCTTCTAAGTTTTAGCATAAAATTCTTAAGAGAAACCTACTAAATGAATTCAAATTGACCTGAATACAGTTTGACACATTTGAAAACTGTCTGAAGTGTGACTAATGAATGAGTCATGCCAAACAGCCAATCAGAGAGAGAAGTTGAGGTTTACACACCTTGTCTTATCCTGATTCCTAATCAATGTTCTGGACAAGGAAGGAAATAAAATATTGTCATGACACTGAAGCAGGATGCTTCACTGCCAGCAGTGAGCCGGGGATGATTAGCTGTCCGGATAGAACATTATTAGATAATGTTCAGCTTGGTAAATGTAAGCTACAATCTCTGGGAGATGTTAAGCTCATGTACCAAATGAGAGCACGGAACTTGAAATATTGTAAAGCAACGAATTAAAACCTGATGCTTCGGTGGATCAAGGGAATTATATGTGGTAAAGCTGACCCCCATCCGGTACCCTGGCCTTAGCTCTCATGTTTCATGCCTGGATTAAAGCAGCCAGCCTCTAGCTTGCTTCCTTCCCAGATCAATTCATGCACCTCTAAACCAGGCCAACCTGACAAAGATCAGGACTCAGTCCTAAGCTATCTTCTCTTCCCATGTCTACCTTTGCTCTACGGGGAACCTAAACTGTCACTTGACTTTAAGTACTAGCTAAAGGCCAACAACCTCCAGTGTATGTCACTGGTTCAAACCATTTCTCTGAGCTACTTGAGTGTCCTTGGATGTGTATTATCATGTCAAGATAATCTCAAACTTAGCACATCCAAATTGGAATTCTGAACTGCAGTCACAAACCTGCTCCACTGGGGTTGTTGCAGAAAAACCAGTATCAGACTGGATGAAAGAATTTTTGCACTGAGGAATCTAGAAGGCAATGTTTATTATGCTAGCAGACTAATGGGACCAAGTCCAAATCACTAGCAGTGAGTGAGAGTGAAAGAGAAACTTATATATGTTTTGTAAGCAGGAAGTACAAAAACTGATAGCAGGTTATTACATGGTTGGTTATATACATTATCAGTCAGGTCGTTCTAAATACATTTACTTAAAAGGAATTTTTTTTTATCATAATATGGGAACATTCTGAGAAAGGAAGGGAGTTTCTTGCAGATAAATGTGCCCTTGATTGGACCAGTCTGTTCTGGCCCTGCAATCCTTGAAGCAAGTAACACAGCCAAGTTGACTCAGTGTATTATTTGGATGTAGACAATAAAGGCTAACTGAAGTTAGCAGACTAGCTACATGATAAGCAGCAGGAGCTTAGTCGCAGACCTCTAGTTGACCTCTAGCTTTTACTATGAAATATTTATACGTTTGCTATTCTATAGGTGTGCCCTTACACTGTAATGTGACCCAACATGGTGAACTTGACTTTCCAAATTTTTTAAGGCAAAACTCTTGAAAATATCTTTAATGCCTCTTTCTCTATCACTGTATATCTAATCAACCAGTACTACTGGCTACAATATTAGTTGGTTTTCTGTTGCTACAACAAAATACTCCCTTTTAAGGTAAAAAATAACAGCTAAGCATTCTTTCCAAAAATATTATTAAATGACCAAAACAAATTGCAAAGCAGTGTATAGGTCATGGTCCTATTGGAAAAAAAAAAAGGTAAATAGTGTGTGTGTACACACACTTTAGAAAGTTTTGTAAAGGTATGCAAGATTCTTTGAGTGGCTATTACCTCTCAGATAGGTAAGGGAGGGTTATTGTACTTTTCCTACTGAATACATGTATATTTTTTACTTCTGTCATATATCCTACTCTAATGATCAATTACCACCTGTTTAAGAAATTCACAAATTGTTTCTTCTATCACTAGACAATAGTTGTGTTTTGAGTCTGTTGTTTGAGAAATTATCAACTGAAGAGAAGTTACTACTAATCCAGTAATGATTTTAGGTAAATTTATATTTCACAATACCTATTACGTCTATCAAGATTTGAAACGTTATAAAGAAACATGTTAAGCAATCTGAGGAGAATGCTGGGTAACTCAATCCCTAAGATATGTCTTGCCTGAGAAGAAACTACCAGTCACAAAATTTTAAGGAGTTTGTCAGCAGGACCTTGTATTCTATTTCTGGGCACACTTACAACACTTTGAATAGTTAACTTTCCTATTATTGGGACACAATACTTGACACCCTCACTTTAAAAGAGGAGAGTTTTAATTTAGCTCATGATTTTGTGGGATTCAGTTCATGGTCATCTGGCTCCAAGGCAGAAACATCCTGGTGGAAAGGAGTGGTAGAGCAAAGTTGCTTAGTTCATTGTGGATGGGAATGAGGGCAGGGGAGTACCATCAGAGGAAGGGGCCAGGGACTAGACACAGGCCCTAAGGTTATACCTCCATGACTTATTCAATTATACCCAGAAGTGTGCTCTACCAATTCCCTGGGTAACTCCCAAGCCAATCAAATTGATGTGGTCAAACTTACCTATCATAGCACCTACTTACAATTCCTGCTGGAACAGGTAAGATATGAGCATGAGACTAGGAAAGAAGCAGTCAAGGTGACAGTGGTGGATGAGAGCCTCACAATCTTGCAGCAGTCACCCTACAGAAGGGAACCTCATCCCCAACTGTCACAGCTCTCCAGGGATGAATTAGTGCTAAGAGAAGGGAAAATGCTAAGTCCTATTATTTCTTTTAACATGACTAATATTGGGCAACTACCACGTGCAAGCTGTTGTCTCAGGTACTTGGGGCATATCATAGACAAAACAAAGATACTGTGTAACACTTAGCAACATTTCATCTGCAACCTGTCTGTGACCCTGGACATATCACCACACCTTTATGCTCCCGCCCTCAGCTGCCCAGTGGGAGAAGTAGGCCTGTTGGTAAGGCATCTGGTGAACTGTAGGTGCCAGTCGAATACCTTTCCCAGTTATGCAGGCAGTAAGTGGGGCTGGGTGTAGTATTTATGTTCAGGGGACATAATTGGACATGCAATATGTCCAAATGTATAAAAATATGACCTGCATTTTAAGACATTTTATAACATACATGTTTGACGCAGTGTTTGAGAACAGGCTTTAAAATTCACTTCAAATACAAAATGATTTGGAGAGGGAGAAAGGATTGAAGACTAGTGTATTTTTAAGGCAAAAATCTGTTAGATATATTTTCAGATTATTTTTCTGCTTTTTCCCTGTGAAGCTTCCCAATATAGATATGTTTAGAGATATTCTGCAGTCTTAAGTGTTGTGACATCACCCGATTCACTCACATTCCAACTCAGCTATGAAAATAAGTGCATCTCCTTGATCTAGCCTAAAACAATCTGCTCTTCCCGATTTGTGCTTAGCGCAGACATTTTTAACTTTGCATACTGTCTTGTGAAAGTGGTGCCTGATCTAATAATGTAATCGGGCTCTTTGGGCAATGCTGTTTCTCCATGGGAGGAGAAGTTCAGCTCACTCAGCCTAGTCCCTTGCCTTCATGGAGACATGAGATCTCTATTGGCAGTATTCTAGGATATGAGACACTTAGACTTGACATCTGATACGCTACGTGGGGGCTATAAAATAATTCAGAAAACCCTGAGTCAAAGCAAAAACCAACATTCTAAGTTTGTAATCAGTATGCAAAATCCTCTATGCCTGTCAGAAAATGATAGTTACTTCCAGTATCCATCAAATCATTGTGATTTTTCTCCCAAGGATGCAGCAGGGTTGTACTGCTTACCCCTTGGAAGTTAGGTGTGGCCAACAACTTGCTTTGGATGGTGACATTTTAATCACTAAGTATTTGTTCTCTTTTTCTGCTATGGCATTTGGTAATGTTGTCAGATAGTAGCTACTTTGTCACTCTGAATCGCAGCGTAAAGACTACATGGAGTAGCTCCCAGCCAACTCTGGATTCTTACATAACACAAGCAAGAAATGATCTTGATTTTGCTAAGCCATGAGACTCAGAGTGTTTAGTTACTATGACCATCCTAACACAGAAGCTAAGGTACAATTCATTTTGTACAAAATACCAATTTCCCCCAAGAAGAAGTGTTCCTCAGTCAGTTAAGGCAAATGTGTAATTAGAAGGGCAAAATAAGGAAACACTTTAATAATTTTCAGAATGAGTTCCTGTTATAAGTACTTTTTGCCAACGCTTTCCTTTCTGCATTTCAGATGAAAATCTTTGACAAAAATAAAGATGGTCGGTTGGATCTCAATGACCTGGCAAGGTGAGTGGCAAGGATTTGAAACATCTTCCTAGAGGTTTGATGGCAAAAGCCAAGCCCTTTTTTTTTTTTAATTTTATTTAAGCGAAGAAAAACAAAACAAACAAAAACTACAACAACAACAACAAAAAACGACATATATAGTAAAAACAACAAGCAAAAGAGACAAGCAAACAACTAGCATAAATACACAACATTGCAGGTTTACAAAACCGGAAGATAGAAGCTTGACAATGGTTGCAATTTGCACATCGTTATCTTTAAAATGGTTTCTTACATTAACAGATATAGACATGCAAGATTGATCCAAT
>RJWM01017147.1:0-21629 GCA_004363535.1 Dasyprocta punctata | reverse complement strand
AGCCAAGCCCTTTTAAACCAGAGATCAAGTCTCCCTTGCAGCCCCAAAGACTAGGTGCATCTTACCAAGTAAACTGTAGTGCTTCTGAGGCTTTTGGGCTAACAGATTCCTTTGTGAAGATAATGAAAACTTTTGCTCCCCAAATACACAATACATAAAATTTTCATAGTTTAATAGATGGGTCATAAGCAGATTCTGCCCACCAAGGTCAGACATTCATGGTCTTACATTAAATCCCATGATCAAACACATCATGACTACATTCCTTGGCTTCAGGAGCATCGAGCAATTAGTTTAGACCAAAACTAATAACTGAGCCCACCTCCAGCTCAGCGCTCTCTGGCCTTACAGTGCTGGAGAAGGCATCAAGTGCTAAAGAGTAGTGGAGAAGGAGGAGGAGACAATAAGAGCCATTGAGACCCAGTGTGAAAAATGCGTTGGTCAATGTGGTGTGAGACATGTGAATAGATGTCAGCTTGTGTGTTAGTGTACTTTTTGTTGCTATAATAAAACACCAAAGGTAGGCTGGGATTTAGCTCAGTGGCATAAGCACCTGCCTGGCAAGCACAAGGTCGTGAGTTTGATCTCCGGTACCAAAAATAAATAAATAAATTAATTAATTAAATAAAACACCAAAGGTAGACTATAAAGAAAGAAAGGTTATTTAGTTCACAGTTTTGGAAGCTGGAAGATCAAACAGCCTGACACAAATCCTGTCAAGGAGCACTTTAGCGGTACCACATCATGTTTGAGACTCTGGGTCTATGTGTCTCCTTCTCACTATAAAGCCATCAGGATTCAACATGGGGCCTTATCAAATCTACTCACTTGCCAAAGGCACCACCTCTAAACAGCATAGCTGAATTCAGATTCCACCCTCTTAATTCCATTAACATAGATTTTGAGATTCAGCTCCTGCCTGAGTTCTGGGGTGGATGAGCCGAGGGGCATCCTGATTTCAACCACAGCTGCATTCTCGTCAAGGTTGACTGGCCCAAAACAACTTGCAATTGTTTGCCAAAAGGAAAGAGTCTGAGCAGGTGCTCAAATTTGGAATCAATGAGTCCAAACTACACAGCTATAACTACGGCCCTATGAGACAGCAATTATAAATCCAGGTGTCTCAGATCAGGTTAGATTGCAACTGTTAACTGATGGCAACTGGCCTTAGGGTGGCAGCAGGTGGAACTGGGGGAGGGGAACTGCAAGGACTGATGGTCTGTTTTCAATGACGAGGAGTTAATGTGACTATGTCACAGCAGGTGTAAGTTTTCTCTGGTAGCAGACACTGCCTGCACCAGCTGAGTGTTTTCTTGGCAGCTACCTACAGCAGGTTTTGAGAGGCATGTATGAAGAAGGACATGCCAGGAAGAATCACTCCTTATTAATGACCATGACAATGACACCAGCACACAGATGGACTTCTGTCTGTGCTTCCTAGGAGCTGTGAGGGAGCTGGTGTGTCCTTCACGGCTACTTCCCCAGGATTTGATCTTGTCCACTTTAATGATGAAGAGACCAGCTATAAAGAGTTGAAAGTGCTTCTCCCAGAGGTTCTCTATGGAAACCTTTCTCCTTTAATCTGTTTTTATAATGTAGGAGTTCCTATATTTCAAGCAGCTATACTGTTCTCCAGGGTAATCTGGAAGCTATCCATCCTTCCCTCACATGCTCTGAATTTACTTGTAAGTGAAAGTGGATAAATCATCAAGTGAATTTTATTATTTATTTTCCTATTTAGGATTCTGGCCCTTCAGGAAAACTTCCTTCTCCAATTTAAAATGGATGTAAGTAGTGACCTTCCTCTAAATGGGTTTATATCATTTTGGTTGCTCTGTGGATTTGAGAAGGAGAGAAGAAAGGAAGACATTTATCGTCTTTCTCATAACTAATTTAGAGAGCAACAAGGTTCAAAGTGGAACCCTAGGGTCTCAAAGGTCATTGACTCTGTTTATCAAAGTTGCCCAAGGGCTGGGGATATAGCTCAGTGGCACAAGCTCGTGGGCAAGCATAAGGTCCTGAGTTCTATTCCCGCTACCAAAAAAAAAAAAAAAAAATTGGCCCACGCCCTTGGAAGAACTGTGCAGTGCTGGATTGACAGAATGAGTTCTCTACACACAGGCCAGTTCTACTGAAGAAAGGAAGAGGGACTTTGAGAAGATCTTTGCCCACTACGATATTGTAAGTGTGTCTCTTTGTTCTGTGCTGGCTGTCATCACACAGGCAGCCTGCTTCCCCCCGGGTAGGGTCATCGTACAGACGAAGAACAATCTCACATGGGTGTTGCTAGGTCAAACCACTCTCAACTACTCTAGATAATTTCTGATAACTAAGTGAAGTGAACAAAGAAGTATTTATATTTGAAAAGAAAAAAATATTTTTCTGTCCTTGTATTGAAACTAAGAAAATGGTTCTCCTTCTTGTAGGACTAGAACCCATTTATAATAGTACTATGCTCAAAAACAAAAGCAAAAAAATCCCAACATCCAACCCAGAAAAACAAGGCAAGGCCATACTTATTTGGCACAATAAAAATATTTCTCTGTAGATCAGCTATTCAGTCATTCTTTAGTGAAGAGAAAATAATAATTCTAAATCATCAAATATGACAGAGACATTACATTTTTTGAGAACAAGGTAGGATAGTGTGATAAAAAAGAAAAACCAAGCAGAAAGTTAGGAAAGATCCTAAAAAAATAGCTTCCTGAGGTTGATCAGACTAAATATCTGTGTCTTCTTCTGAACAGAGAAAGATATTACCTGGGGAAGGTAGCATAGTATATTGACTTGTGACCAACTATCGAGTTTTGGATTATTGCTTATTAACCATGTGACCTGGGTGGATCCCTACATCTCCGTAGTGACCCTGTGCTTTATTTTTCTTATCTGTAAAGTTAGAGTGGGAAAGATAACTATAATAGCTACCTAATGAAATTGTACTAAGAATCTTAAACAATTCATGTTTATAAGATTTTATAAGAATTCCTGGCTTATAGTAAATACTATACAAGTGTTTGTTATGTAAACTATGGGAACAGAATTTTTCAGATAATATGCTAAAGGTTCAATATGAAGAAAGCAAACGAATTTAGAGAAAAAAACTGCAATATTTTTGCATGTGTTGAATATTTTTTAGACTTTTGCGTTTGAATGGATTATAAAATAGGTGAAAAAAAAATAAAGGACCAAGTCAGGCATGGTGGTGCACACCTGTAATATCAGCACTCGAGAGGCTGAGGCAGGAGGATTGCTGTGAGTTCAAGACCAACCTGAGCTACAAAATGAGCTCAAAGCCAGCTTGAAGTGCATAGTGACACCCTGTCTCAAAAAGACAAAAGAAAAAAAAAAAAAGGCCTTATATACAGACCAAGTGATCATTTTAATATTCTAATATACTTCTTAAATATAGTCTCTCTTGATTTAATAGTCACCATTTACTAAGTCATAAAAATAATTTAAACATATTAATCTCTCCTTCAAAAGATCAATATAATGCACAATTAACAACTTACTCTAATGGAAGTGTGATATTAGGGAAACAGAGTCAGCCTTTGTCATATTAAATGCTATTTACAAGAGCCAAGGAACTCCTGACTATTGTTTCTTGTTTAGTCACATAGAATTACTTACAATTAATTCTTTTAATTCGTGTAGAGCATTCACATTCCGCATGGAGGACTATGTTGTAGTGTGCCCTTTCTGAGTCATCTTACAGTTATAAAAGAACACTGATCTGGTAGATTTGCCTAGAAAGTGATATCCTGGTGACTGGATCTTTTTCTCTTTCAGAGCAAAACTGGAGCCCTGGAAGGCCCAGAAGTGGATGGGTTTGTCAAAGACATGATGGAGCTGGTCCAGGTGACTTCGGGGACTAAGTAGATTATTTCTGTCTTGGGTTGGGGTCCCCATTTTGATGGATTCCATTTTTTATTTGTGGGAACTAGTGAGGCTACAGGTTAATGCCAGAGAAAAGTATTAGGATGTGATATATTTAGACCTTTGAGATTCTGTGCAACCCAACAGATCTCCCTTGCTTTCCTAAGGTTGTTTCAAAGTCTTTAAAGAAGCATGTTTTTATCATCATTGAAAAGTTACTAACTTCACCAAAATGGGGTGGTGCCACTTTACATCTTATTGTTTCATTTTTCAATTCCAGAAAGTCCTTTCCATCCTTCTGGTTTGGTTATGAGAATAATTAAAATTTTAAATTTAATTTCTTGTAACAAATCTCACATTTGAGGTTATAAATTTTTTTCATGAGGGCCTTCCTTAACATGTCCCAGAGGATACTTAAAACATTGCCACAGTTGGAACTGAAGCAATTTAAGTTATGTTTATATCAACATAACTGTTTTACCCTGGGAAGACAGTGGTTCTTTTTCTTTTTCCTTTTTTTTTTTTTTTTTTTTGTGGCACCAGGGATTGAACTCACAACCTCGTGCCTGTCAGACAGGCGCTTAAGTCACTGAGCCAAACTCCCGGCCCTAGTTTTTTGAGGCAGGGTTGCACTGTGTAGCTCAGGCTGGCTTTGCTCTCGTGTTGTAGCCCAAGTCGGCCTCGAACTCACGATGCTCCTCCTACCTCAGCCTCCCGAGTGCTGGGATTAAAGGCGTGTGCCACCACGCCTGGCTAAGAGAGACAATGTTTTTAAAAGGCATCTCCTGAGACTCTCCTGCAATGTATGTACTGGGTGCATAACCTGGTTAAACAGATAATTTCCAACTTCTCCTTTAGCATGGGATTCTGTTTACGCAATGAATTTATTTTCATACGGTTTGTTTGTGTCCTAGTCTGCCCAGACAACAACAAATTAGAGTAGCAGTTAGGCACTGTTTTTGAGTTCCTGAATTTTTGCAAATCTGATTGAAACTATGTAGTCATGCCACAGAAAAATGTTCAGACATTGATTTTTGCATAACTCTCCAAGATGTTCACATGCAGTGAATGAGGAGACACAAAATTTTTTCTGATGAATGATGAAATTTTTTTCTGTGACTCCTACCTTGCGCTATTTCCATCTTAACTGCACCTTTGATTTGGCTTTCCTGCCTTAGTTGTTGCTCCTGTTGGAGATGTCATAGCCTTTGGTGCCGCCAGAGTAACTGATAGATATTTATGTAGCGTTTCCTTTTGCACTGATTGCTAATGAAAATCCCATTTTAGTCATTGTCTGTTTAATGCCAGAATGACTTTCGTAATAGGAACTGAGCAGTTATCCGTGGGAATATTAAAGATGAGTAGCAGAAGGACTTGCTAAACTGGAGTTAATTTGTTTTTAATGCAATGAATGGTCTGGGGAAGCTGCTTAGGCCTCCTCTGCCCAACAGAGCCAGGTTCCGGATGCTTTAGTGTAAGTCTGAGGCTTTCAGATGCTTGCAGACCCCACGCAGAGAATCTGGCCTCCTGTGCCTCCCCACGTTCTGCATGCACAGCTGAGCAGCCAGTGCAGAGGCCCAGTCAGGTGAGCAGTCAGTCACTGATGGGTCCTCCCTTGCTGTTCCTTTTCTGCGATTCTGTCTCAAACTTGTTAAATGAATTTTTCCCAACCTGAGATGTCATTGTTCCTGACAAACTTTTCTGGCATCCCTTCTGACAGGGTATGGGAGGCAACTGGACAGCTGACCAGCTGGACTCTGACTGAATTGAATTCTGTCAGAGACACAGAATTTGGAACAGAGGCTTCTAAAGGGCCCTCATGGTGGCCATGTCCAATCCTCCTTCCCTTTATCACCACACTGGTCTCCTTTGCTTTGCTTCCTTTTCCATGAAACGAATGGATTGGAGACATTTTTGCAGATGAGAGAGTATAAAATAGAGAACAGTGTTTTGGAGTTGACAGAACTGAACTTTATAATTGCAGATCAAGTTCTTTGTCCTCTCTGGAACTTGAATCCTTGCTCATAAAATGGGCACAGTGATATCTGCTTCCCTAGGTTGTATGAGTCTAGAAATAACATAGACACAATCACAGTTACAGTAAATTTTTTTAAAAAAAACTTGTTTTTACTGTATTAAACCAAAGTAACTGTAATCTTTAGAGTTCATTTCTCAGCTCGAGAATAGTTTAGATTCAAGAGGGAGGAAGGAGCAAACAGCTCGGTGCACACCTCTGCCATTCTAGTGGTGATGCCTTTCTGAAATAATAACGTAAGGAAAACATGCAAAAAAGAGCTCCTAAGAGACAGGCATGATTGTGTCAGATTGTGATGAACTTACCTACTTAAGAAATCTTCATTTTAAAATATTTGATTTCTTTTATGGTTATAAAGGTAGTGCTGCATATTGTAGAAAAATATTGAAAATAAAAGAAAACAAAAATTATAAAGCTAAGGAGAATTTAGAGTAAGAATCCAGGTTTTAGACTGACCACTCTGGATTCTAAGCTTGGGTTTACCACCAAGAGGCACTGTGACCCTAGATGAGCCATTTAGCGTTTTCAAACTTCAGTTCTCTCCTCTGGAGGATGGGAATTGTCATAAATCCCACCTCCATTAAGATGTCAGGAGGATTTTAGGATATAATCTGTGCATATTCCTTAATATTGTGCTACTTCACTAATGATTACTCATAATAATAAGCTATTACCAAGAGCTCAATAAATATTAGTGATTATGACTCTATCACAAATTAGTCTGTAAGCTAACATAGTTCACTTAAACTTTAGTGACCATTTCCATATGATTTTTCTGAAAGAAAGCTCAAGTATCTATATTCAGTATAATTTTGCTGGATTTCTCTCGAAAAATCATCAGTTTGTTTTTGTTTTTGTTTTTGTTTTTGTTTTTTTTGATACTGTGACTCAAACTCAGGACCTTGTGCTGGCCAGGCAGGCACTGTGCCACTGAGCTATATCCCCAGCCCTAAAAATCATCACTTAATCATTTTCAATAATCCTGCCTGAATTTGGCAAAAGTTTCTGAAGGCTGACAGGAGAAGATGAAAGTGAAATCCAACCCAGAAACATAACAGATGAGACATCATTCAGATAAAACTAAAGAGAAAGGAAAAATTATAGACCACCCAAAAGGAACCACTAGAAGCAGAGGTCAGTCACCCTTGTTCTTTGGTGACTGGTGTCATGGCACGGGGAATCAGGAGCACCCCACTACTGTCCTGGACTCCCTGCTTCCGTGGGGTTGTGGGGGCAGCAAAAGGGGGTTTCTCTGTGAGCGCCAGCCAGTCTAAGGCCTGAATCTGACTGTGCTCAGTAACACGAAAGCAGGTTACAGGGCTCCCCAGATGATTTGTTGAGCCCCCCAAAAATGTACATAGGAGTTGATTATAAGAGTTCTCTTCTGAAGTCAGATAGCTGAGGCTGCAAACCTGTACTGCATCTTTCTTAGCTTTCATTGGATCTTTCTTAGTGTTTCAGATTTCTTAAAAAATATTACTTTACAACTTGAAGGAGATAGTAAAGGGATGGCCACAAGTTGAATCTGATGTTCTTGTGACTTTTTTTCTTTATTTTCATTTTATAAGAAAGGCCATGCGACAAACAACTAATAAGCAGGGCGTGGTGGCACATGCCTTTAATCTCAGCACTCGGGAGGCTGAGGTAGGTGGAGTGTTGTGAGTTTGAGGCCGGATTGGGCTACAACAGGAGCACAAGGCCGACCTGAGCTACATAGTGTGACCCTGCCTCACAAAACCAGGGCTGGGAGTTTGGCTCAGCAGATTACGCGCCTGTCAGGCAGGCACAAGGTTGTGAGTTTGATCCCCGGTGCCGGAAGAAAAAAAAATCTATTGAGATACAACTGACATTCAAAAAGTTCTAGATATTTAATGCTTGGAGATAAGTACACACCCATGAAACCAAGGGGATGCAAAGTTACCCTTCACCTACAAGATTCCCCAGGCCCTCTTAGTTTCTGTTTCTGTTTTGTTGTTTTCTCTTTTGTGGTGAGAGCAGTTAACGTAGTATTTACTTTCGTCGCAAAATTTTAAGAATACAGGGGCTGGGGATATAGCTCAGGGGCACAGTGCCCATCTTGCAAGTGTGAGGTGGTGAGTTTGATTGCTGGTACCACAAAAAAAAAAAAAAAAAAAAAAAAAAAGCAATAC
This sequence comes from Dasyprocta punctata, assembly GCA_004363535.1. NCBI lineage: Eukaryota > Metazoa > Chordata > Mammalia > Rodentia > Dasyproctidae > Dasyprocta > Dasyprocta punctata. Next base: position 13,568 of record RJWM01017147.1, on the reverse strand, counting down.
AGCATTATGTAATATTTTACATAAGTCGTTTGTTTGTTTTCGATACTTGGAATTGAACCCAGGGTCTTTGCACTGAGCTACATCCACAGCCCTTTCTTTTTCGTCCAGGTTAGGTTGAAACTTGTGATTCTCCTGCCTCAGTCTCCTAGAGTGCTGGGATTACAGGTATAGGCCAAGCCAAGCTTGCACAATCTTCTTAAGGGCCTTTGGCCCATTTAGCACAGCATAATAATTGACACAAGAATCTATAACTGAAATTAAAAGTACAAAGGCGAGAAATTCAAAATCTCCTAGGGAGAACTGCAAACATAGAAGCTAAATAAACATGCAGCCAGAGATGACCCATATGTCTGACTAAGCTAATGCGGGTCCCCTACCCCAGGCCTCCCTAAAATTCTGTCTTCTCCTGGATAAATACCATCTGCTTTCTCTGCTGTTGACAGAAGGATGGCTGGCAAAAAGGAACAATACCTACCTTAGAGGCTCTGATCTAATGTGTGGCCCCAAAGCTAGCCCTTAGCATACATGTTGCTTTTTACTTCTCCTTTTCTTTTTTTCAAGAACAGGTCTCACTATGTAGCTCAGGCTGGCCTTCAACTTGTGGCAATCCTCCTGCCTCAGCCTCCTGAATGCTGGGATGACAGGTGTGTGTCACCATAACAACTTACTTTTTAAATTTTAAAAATTATACTTGCATATATCATATAGAAATTTTTCTCATCATAGAGGAAAAAGAAAAAAAAAAAGAAACAGGGAAATCTCTACACTCTATCAGACTCACTGTGAAATGACTTTTCTCTCATGTATATTTTGTATCTGGCTGAGATTGTACCAACATTTCCTAGTAGCAGTCATGCAGTGACCGCCTCAGATCTCCTGTGGATACAGTGCATTGCAGGGCCAGGCTGCTTCCTGTGTCTAACTGAAAATAGCACTGTGCATAGATTTCTCTCTGTATTTGGCCTGTCACTAGGTGGAGGGGTTTGCAGATGTTAAAATCCTCACTACCCAGCTCTGAGCAAGCTTTGGAAGAGGAGGTATGGACCATGTCCCCCTTTGGTCCTCTCCTCCACATTGACTTGTCTTCCCTTCACTACCCATAAAGCTCCTGGCTTCGTTTGGACCCAGGCTGGTCGATCAGAGAAGGCAGCATCCTGGGGTACACATATGTGCTTCTCACTGTGATGCTGGTTCTTAACATGCTGCACCCTCTCAGGTGATAGATGGCTCCCCAGAGAGGACTGGTGGAAGGAGGAGGCCATGCAGTCCCTAGAGTGCACATGTAATGGTGCCCGTAGGTGCCTGGGCATGGGCAGTGGGGAGACAGCAGCAGGGTTGCAGAGGGTCTTTCTGGAACCCCTCAGGAGACAGTGCCCATTGCCTGTGGCACTGCGCTTCTGCACATTTCCCAGCTCTCGCCAGGCATCGCCACTGCACCAGTAAAGGCATTGTGAAGGGGTCCCTTCTTGTCACTCTATGGCAGTGGCAGGTGGCAATCAGAAGAAACATGGGACAGGACTGGCCCTGGATGATTTATAATCATTGTTTTGGTTTTCCTTATCTGAGGAGAGCCAGGGCATGTGGGATAAGGGAGATGTCTAATGATAAGAGGGCAGGTTCACTCATTAATGCCACAGACCAGGAAGATCCCCTAATTCCCGTTATTTAGTGGGGTAGATGAACATGTATCAGCTATCCCAGTTATACCGCCACACTGGCCCATTAGATGGGTGAGAACACCATTATATTTGTGTATGAGAGGCTGCCACACTGTGTAGCCTGCCTACCAGAATCTGAATCCTGGTCCTGGCATGGGACAGCTGTGTGACAATGGGAAGTTGATTCTTTTCTCTGTTCTTTAGCTTACTTGTCTATAAATGAAGGTTGAAAGTAGAAGCCGGGCATGAGGCAGGAGGATCGCCACAATTTCGACCAGCCTGGACTACAAAGTGAGCTCAAGGCCAGCCTGAGTTGCATAGTAGAACTCTGTCTCAAAACAAAAACAAAAACAAAAACAAAACAAACAAAAAAAGAAAAAGAAATAAAGAAAAAGAAAAGAAAGTAGGTACAACCTCTTGTAGTAGCTCTGAAAATTACAGTTAATAGCTGCAGAGCCTTTAGATCAGGGCCTCATATGCACTTCTATTGGGGGATGGTTATAAAGATCAAGGCCCTAATGACTCTGCTGATTTGTCTTCAGTGACACATGGAGTTTTGAGCAGTGGTGGCCAGTTTTCACAGCGAGTCACCTAGTATTAAAAACATAACATGTAAAGACCAAAGGAGCTTCCCTTCTATCAGAGACCCGGCCAGGATCCCCAACTGCCTGTATGAGGGGTACAGTGAAGGATAAAATAAGAAATAAAGACAAATTTAGTAAGCATCATGGCGGGCTGGGAGGTCAGTGCCTCAGGATGGGCAAAGACCCAATACTCCAAACCAGCCACTATTTATTGGGTGTGTACAATGCAATGGGTATACACACACCAATGATAGGAGGGGCTAGCAGAAGAGTCTAGAAGGATTCAAAGGTTGATGACACTGCAGGCAACAGGATAATCCTGAGATGACTCAAGAGGATGAAGATGATTTTCTGCTAAGAAGGATCTTGCTAAGGAGTGTTCTTTTTCATTTTACTTTTTTAAAATATAGATTATAGATTATTTACAAAGAATGAACATAAAAATCAATAGAACAAGCAAGCAGGTTTAGCAAGATCATGTACAAGGTCACAAAGCCATACACAGAAATCTAGTGTTGGCCTATATACAAGCAATGAACAATTCAAAAGTAAAATTGTAAAGGAACAAGTTACAGGACCACAAAAAAGCTTAAAGTAACATTACTGTATAAATCTACCAAAATATATCCATTATCAGTATCCTAAAAACTATAAAAACTGATCAAAAGTACTCAAATACAACCTAAATAAGTGAAGAGAGACTATGCGTGTGAATTGGACAAATACCAAAACATTCATTCTCAGCTGGCTGTGGTGGTTCACGCCTTTAATTGAAGTACTCGGGAGGCCGAGGTAGGAGGAGCGTTGTGAGTTCGAGGCCAGTTTGGGCTACAACGTGAGCACAGGGCCAGCCTGAACTACATAGTGTGATCCAGTCTCAAAAAACTAGGGCTGGGAGTTTGGCTCAGTGGCTTACGCGCCTGCCTGGCAGGTGTGAGGTTCTGAGTTTGATCCCCGGTGCCACAGAAAACAAAAACAAAACAAAACAAACATTTATTCTCCCTAAGCTTATCTATAGATTCACCTCAATATCTATCAAAATCTCAGCAGTGTTAGTAATTCAGTAATCTTAGTTTAGTCTTAGTGAATGGGAGAGGATGGCCCATCCCAAGAAAGTTAATGAGAAATCTCAAAAAGGGTGATACCATAATCCCAAGCAAGTCTCCATTTATTCCTGAGGGAAGTATGCAAAATTAGCCATTGTGAATTTGTGGTCCCTAATACCCTTCCATCCTTACTCCCTACCATACCCTCATCTCTGCCATTTGCAAACCAAAACTATTTCTTACTTATTTGAAAGAAATAATTACTTTGGCAGCAAAGCCTAGTATTTTTCATTTAGCGTAAAAGCAAAAAAAGCTCAGAGTAGTTTGAATGAGGTAAATATACTGGCAACTGGTTCATGCCGCTGTGTAAATGACTACCACTGAGTGTTTCCTAAGAGGAAGAGTACAGATTAGTATCCTGGGGTGGAGAAAAGCTGTAGCAACACATTACCCAAAGCTGCCACAAACCAAACATCTTCATTTTGCAACTGTCTAACAAATGAGTGCCTGACATGCTGTCACAGCGTACAGCTCACTGTTTTCAAGACCTGAGCCACATCTCCCTGACCACACTGCACCTGCCTGGTGTTGACACCTAGCATACCATCATTTGTGAGCCTAACAATGAGAACCCGCTGGCAATGTGTTACATCTTTTCTTTGCAGCCAGATCATCCAGGGACCTTGCACAGAGGAGGGAAGTGGACCCAACTCACCTTCTGGTCCCAAACCCTTTGAGCTCTGGATGTGTCCCAGAACCCTCCCCCGAGCTGTTGTGCCATCTGCTCCCACTTCCTGCTGCGCTCTTCCCTTCTTCCTTGGCAAAACCTACTATAAGAGTCAGATTTGGTGTCAGTCATTTCCCAGTTGCAAATCCTCAGGTCTGACTGAGTGTCCCTGACTAGTTGTGAAGGATTTTTTCCCCCTTACTGAGAATTTTTCAGGTTTCTTTGGAGGTGAGTAATCTATGGGAGCCAAGTTGGGGTGTGTGGAGCACGTCTCAGAGCCCCTACACTAGACCTCTGCAGGCAGACGTGTTCTGTCCACTCATAAAGCCTTGCCGGGCAGCAAGGGCCTTGGCAAACTGATTGGCTGGGTTTTGCTTTAGAGTTTAGATTCATTCCTGTAGCTGCAGAAGGCCAGCCTTCCTTCAGGTGGGAAGTAGTGGAATGATCCCTTAATTGGTGTTAGAAGCCTCGGAATTAAAAGTGCTGCCCCAACTCTCCTGCTTGGCAGTTTGCTTAAACTCTCCCTTGGCCTGTGTCCTAAGCTGCAAAAAGAGGTGTCATTATTTACTTCCCTGGGTTATTGGGAGGATTAAGTGAGAGATCCCAGGGGAAACCAATTAGTTCAGGCATTGCTAATTTTGGCAGCCTTTGGACTTACCATATTTTCCTAGCTCACATGCACCACAATTGTTTGACTCCTAAAGTTTTCCATGGCATAAATCCTAGGTTCCTAGCTCAACAGCATAATGTTTCAGTTTTGTGCTATGCAACCCCTTTTAACTGGAGGCAAAGAAACACCCTGCGGGAAGTTAATGAATGCATCTTTTTTCAAGGAAGACTTTGTGAGCATGGTTCTCTACTTTGAGGCAAAATGTCTTTTCAGGCTAATAAGACAGGCAGTCTGTGAGAACTACAGGGAAGTGATGTGGAAATTGAGGTAGAAGTCATTTTTTGCCTGAAGGGACAAGCTGAGAAATGAAGCTGTTGGCACACAAGTTGCCCTTAGCAACACTAAGTGGGAAAGGGAGGTAAGATGGATCCCCCCGCCATGGAAGGAAGGCACCCTCTAAATTTAGGGGCTGGTAAAGGGTGGGGCTGCCACTGCCTGGCCTGCTGACAGAGTCTTGTTGTCCTCAGCCCAGCATCAGCGGAGTGGACCTTGACAAGTTCCGAGAGATCCTTCTGCGTCACTGCGATGTGAACAAGGACGGGAAAATTCAGAAGTCTGAGCTGGCTTTGTGTCTTGGGCTGAAAATCAGCCCCTGATCTTCACGTGCTTTGTGGTTTGCCCTTGCCATGTCTCCATCCTCTTGCTGTTAGAATTGTATCTGTGCTTTGCTGCTTGGGACCCAGTGAGCAAACTTTCTCACAATAGCTTGGTGTTTTCAGGAGAGGTGAGGGACCCTAAAAACCTTTCCAATGGCAGGCATGGTCCTACCTCACTGAAACCCCCAAGCAGCAGCTGTGTCCTTTTCCCCTTGACCCTGGGCTTTCCTGTACACCCCAAAGACTCAATAACCTGTTAGAACTGTTCTGTTTTTCCCTTGCCACCAGGCAGCAGGGACAGCTTGGTCCATCTATCCCTGCTCTTCTCATGGGCTTTCTGCTGAGTCTGAGTGATATCTGGCACTTCCAAAAGTAGATTGTTATATGGAAATAAATCTGCAGTTGAAAATAAAGTTGTACTGGTAATTGCTTTTGTGATCTCAGAGAAGTTCTCCCTGATGGCTTGAAAGAAAAAACAGTAACTTGGAGGGTGTAGAGGGAGAGAATGAGAGGCACTGTCCTTCAGGGCTCCTGAAGGAACCCGGGGACAGCATGGAGGCAGGAGTTGCCAGTGATTGCTTTTTGTTGGATGGGGGGAGCAGAATGCTTGTCCTGGACCCGGTTTTGTTATTTTTTTGTTTTTGTTTTTGTTTTTGGGTTTTTGTTTTTTTGTTTTTTTGTTTTTTTTTTGTATTGGGGATCAAACTCCAGGTTTTGTTCTTAAGAGCTTGGTTAGCACCCAGGTGAGGTAGCAAGGACTATAGAAGAGATGTGGAGAAAACATCTCCCAGGTAACCCAAGCATCTGCTCCCCACTCTACCCTTCCCCCAACCATGTCCTCTGGTGAATCCAGAACCACTGAGGCTTCTGTGATGCCCCCACATGCCTACTGTGGGAGCTTCTGTATGCTCTTGACCCACTGAGCACCACCGCTGACTTCTCTTTTGAGACTCTGACTTGGTTTCTGTGACCAGGGGTTGTTTTCTCCTGTGGAAGAGGGGCTGAGAGATTGTTAGGGAGTAGCCTCACAGTACCGTCCTGACACTTCAATCTCCATATATTCCTGCCCTGTTTCAAACCGCACAGGAACTTTACACTTCCAGAAGCATTCTAGATGGTTCAGAAAAGTCATTCATTAGGAGCTGTTCCTGTTGTGGGGAAAATTCCCAAGTCAAACTGAAAGTAAAACTCCTTATAGCAAGGAGATAAGAAGGCAGCATTTTGGCTTCATGCTGGTGGACCATTGCAAGATCATTCCCAAAGGCAACAGACCTGAGTTTACAAAGAGTTTATAGAGCATTTAGGAGTGGGAAGTACAAAGCAAGTGACAAAACATTACATAATTGGTTATATGCATTGAGTCATATATTGACAGGCAGCCTAGTCTCAAACAGATTTGTTGAAACAAAGGAATTGTTTATCATAATATAGAAACATTCCAGGAACAAAAGGAGAGGGCCCTTACAGGGTGAACATAATTAAAGGTGTCCCTGGCTAGCCCAGGTTGCTTTAAGGTATAGACAATTACTCTGACTTAGTGCTTCTCAGAGCTAGGCAGCTGGAAAGACAATGTCAAGCTCAACTGAATTCAGCAGAAGCAGTAGAAACTTCCAGAAACTTTCAGAGACTTCCAGTTGCTCTCTAATTTGTATCATGAGATACCTATAAGTTTGCTATTTTATAAATGTGTTCTTACATTATAATTGTATCCAATCATTCCTAACCCAAGGATTTCACCATTCTCAGGGATCCCCTCATAGGCACCCCCTGGGCCTAACCTGATTCTCATCTCCCCCAAAGCATTAAGTACTTCCTGTGTGCAGGTACACCTCAGTGCTTTCCAGACCTTAAGCAGTTTACTCCTCAGCAAATCCCTGTTGTAGCCACTGTCATGACATCCATCCTAGAGATGAAGAAACCGAGGCAGATAGAAGCTAAACACACCCATTATCAGACCTACCAGAAGTGGTGTCTAGGATTCCATGCTTCTGATGCCCACATTAATTACAGCCTGTTTTCCTGGACTTTCCAGGAAACCCCAGCCCTCCTCATAGTCTGGCCTCCAGTGGGACCCACAAAGCCCCCAGGAGGACATTTCTCCACATCTCCACGTCCACATGGACGTGTCTTCCATCCATGCCATGTTTCACAGAAATCCAGGAAGCAGCAGGGAGCAGGCAAACACGCAGCGGCCTCTTACAGTGCCGCTTTCCAAGGAGTCACGTTCGCTTTCTGAGTTGAACTGGCTGAATCCACAGCAAAAAAACCAAAAAAGTCCCCTGTCTCTAGGACATCACATTACTCTTCAGAGCACTAATTCCTTCTCTTACTCCCTGTTTTGTTGTTATCAAATAACAGAAGGCCTTTTCTGTAGTTGGATTTACTTTGTTTTTATTGGAACACTTGGATTTTTGCTTTGAGAAATCCTACTCTATACATCACAAACCATTCTCTCCTCTCCTGCTTCTTTCTTTTTAAACTTGTTAAAATTTGTCATTTTATTCATTTCAGCTGTCCACACATCCATTCCTCATCTGCAAAGTAAGATTCCTGACATCCAGAGAAAAGAATGTTGTATACTGAGGCTTTGAGCACACTTCTTGCCAGCCACTACTCAAATACACAGCAGTGTCAGATCAGTGAATATACTTTCTTGACCTATTTGTTTGTATGAGAAAATAATGATGCTGTTCAGGCAGAGTTAAGGTAATCATTTCTGCAGGAGAATCATTTCCAGGAATTGTAGCTTGTACCTCACAGGATTCCTTTAATCACTGTGCTCATTAGTTTGTTAGAGCTTCAAATGATAAAAGCCCATTTTTTATACTTCAGTTTACAGAGAAGAACATATCGGTCATTTCTTCTCATATCCACCATAATCCATGGCTTGCCCATCATCTGCTTACATTTACCTGGAAAACCTCATGCTAGTGTAAATATGGTGCTTTCCTCCCACTTTTACTTCATTACTGTGAATCATCAGGATCCTCATTGAGACCAGCAATTTGCTGTGATGATGTCTGCATGGCAGGTGTTAGAAATCAACACCCTGTGTTCCTTTTACCTCCTGTGTCCCATGAGGATAATAGGCTTTATTAAATTGCGTGACTTTTCCTATTTTGAAAATACTTATGTGTTCAATAAATGCAACATGCCAGCACTCTTCCGTGTGACTAGTGTAGAGCACAATCAAGATACAATGTCCCAATTCTTGACAAGATGGCAGAAAGGTAAACAGCAGGGTGAGCAGCTTCCCTGAACAATACCATCCAGATGCTGGAATATAGCAACATGGGGAAGACAAGAAGGAGGGAGGTGGGTCCTCTGGACCCAGGAAGAATCTAAAATGAGAATTGAAGCCCACAGAAAGAGTGGAAAGAGGCACTTAGACAAGGAGGGCGGTGGCTGGTGGCACCTCTGCCTGGAGCCAGACCCACTCTGTGAAAGGAGTTGCTGGAACCTGGGGTTGCACGATCAGAGTGCTGTGGCCACGGCAGCAGTGATGACCCTGGAGGCCTCTGCCCAGAGAGGTAGCATTGGAGGAGAGTGGCAGTGGACAGGGGGAGCAGACCAGGAGGACTGGACTGGCTGACGGTGAGCAGACTCAAACTCCCACAAGGGAGAGCAAGGTACTGGCGGCCATTTTGAGGCTGGAGCCACTCCTAGTTGGGCACAGTCCCATGGAGATTGCTCTAACTGAGCCCCAGAGGGTCCCAGCAGGTGACTGGCTCAGTCTGGAGACTACGGCTCCATGCACACCCTAGGGGTGATAGTGGAAGATTCGTGGATAACCGGCCCAGGTTCCCAGGCAGCAGCCCCGCCCCCACACACTGTGCCAGACATCGGGGAGCCAAGGTGGGCTGGGGGAAGGCAGTGGACAGTTCTGTAACAGCACACCCAGTGGTAACCATCAGATATCCACAATCAGCATTGGCTAGAAGAACCAGTCTAACCTTAAGAAATTACAGACAACACAAGGAATACCAAAATCCTTGGTACACACTTGTTCAGAACAACCCAGGAATATGGCAAGACAAAGAAGCAAAAGGCAGTCTCTGGCCTCCAATTCAAGCAGAACAAACCCAGGAGAAGCAAATGCAGAAGAGGTCGAGAGTCCCACAACTACAGTCTCTGAGGTGATGACAACTCAAGTAAAGAAACAACTTCATGAGGCTCTAAAAGAAATTAGAACAGAAATACTAACTCAACTAAAAGAAGAAATGAAAAACATAATAAAAGAATTGCTAGGGAATCTCTAAAGGAGACATAGATGAAAAAATGGAGCATAGGAAAATGAGGGAAACCTGGAATGAACAATACAAAAAAGATTTAGAATACATGAAACAGATTCAAAGAGATTACCAAGAAATCAAAAACTAATGAAAGTTGGCAAAACCACCTGAAGGAAACTAAAGATAGACTTTCAAACCTTGAAGACAAGTTTGTAGCTTGTGATCATGAAAGGAAAGATCCCTTAAAAATAACAGGAAACCTGGAAGTAACAATACAATGGCTACAAGATAACCCAAAGAAACATAAGAATAAAAGGTGTGAGTGAAAAAGCAGGGGTCAATACAAATCAAATTAAAAGTCTATTTACAGAAATAATTTCAGAAAACTTTCCAAGCATAGGAACAGGAAGTGACTTTCAGATAAGTGAAGCATATAGAACTCCAGCTAAACATAACCAAAATATACCTATACCCAGACATATAATAATAAAGATTCCAGAAATTCAACACAAAAACAGAATATTAAAAGCTATTAGAGAAAAAAAAAAAAACAGATCACCTACAAAGGAAAACCCATCAGAATCACAACAGACTTCTCAACACAAAGCATCAGGTCAAGAAGAGCTTGGAGTGAAGTATTTCAAACCCTGAAGGAAAACAACTTCCAACCCAGATTGATGTACCCTGCAAAACTATCTTTAAAAATCAACGGAGAAACAAGATACTTCCGCAACAAAGAACAACTAAAGGAATTTATGACCACCAAGCCAACCCTACAGAAAATACTGAAGGACATTTTAGAGAGAGATAAAAAAAAATGTCCACAGTTCCAGAAACAGTGGCAGAGGGATATCACCAAGCAGGGCAGACAACTGAATAATCCATCATCGGGATTTGAGTTCAGTATTGTTTTCAATGAGCTGTTTAGTTTGATCTTATTCTATCTTGACCTGCCTAATTTCATTATATATGATGACATAGACAGCTACTTCAACGATAGCAAAATATATTAGGGAAGCCTTTATTGATATTTGATCACCTTGTTTTGAAACCCTTTATTGCTTTCATTGTTCTATTCTGAGTTTTAACCTATTTTGGTTTGTTTGATTGTATTTTAACAGATGATATAGTCAACTGCTTAGAAGATAATATGAGGTATTATAGAATTCAACATTGTATTACTATGCATTGCTTCCATTGTTTTATTTTTTATTGGCTTTATTCTGTACTATTTTGTTTGATTATGTTAGGCTTGATAGTATGGGCAGTTATTTTGATGATAACAAGAGGTATTACAAGGGGAAAGGAGGAAAAGATGGGAAAAGGAAAAAGACATAGATTTATATGTGACTATATATAAGATGGTTAAAATGACTATACTACTAAATGCATTAACTATTGAGAGAGAACAGTTGATACTCATATGATGAGATCAATTTTACGTGTCTAGATCTGTCAATCTGAGCAACCCCTTTGAAGGTAATGATATACAATGTTGCAACCACTGTCAAATTCCAATCATCTCATTTTGTAAACTTAAAATATTACAGTATTGGATTTTTTGTTATTGTTTGTTGGTCCCTATTGCTTTTTGTTTCTCTTTTCTGTAACCATTGTTTTATTTTTTATTGGTGTTATTCTGAACTATTTTGTTTGATTATATTAGGCCTGATGATATGGGCAGTTATTTTAAAGACAACAAGAGGTATTCTAAGGGGAAAGAAGGAAAGAAGGAAGGGAAAAGGAAAAAGACATAAATTTATAAATAGGTATACATAAGATAGTTAAAATGACTATATTACTAAATGCATTAGCTATTGAAAAAGAACAGTTAATACTCATATGATTAGATCAATTTTACATGTCTATATCTGTTAATCTGAACAACCCCTTTGAAGGTAATGACATACAATATTACAACTACTGTCAAATTTCAATTATCTCATTTTGTAAACCTATAATGTTATCGTATCAGATTTGTTGTTGTTGTCTGTTTGTCTCTGTTGCATTTTGTTTCTCTTTTCTGTGTCCATTTTCTCTTAAAAAAAAAAAAAAGACACAAAGTCCTGCTGCTGTGGTCTTACACAGATTCTCCCTCTCCCACACCCAGGAGAATTTTATTTTATCCACTCCCGCCTCTTTCATGCAGAATGAGAGTGTTACAGGAATTTTAGTTCACCAGAGGTGAAAGAACCGAGTGGCACCAAGAGAAGTGGAGAGAACCAAACTTTATTATGCTGGTGGGCCCAGAGGAGTTCAGCATCCCAAAATCGGAGCCCCAAGTCTCGTTAAGAGAGCTGTTATACAGGGTTTGTGCTGGAAAAGGCAGGCAAGCTAAATTTCAGAGGCAAAACGAAGACATTTATTAAAAGGTGACAGAATTAAAACTTTGTGCACCTAGGTGGCTTCTACCTAACCAGATGTGGAGGGAGATAACAGGATGCAGTGAAGCTATTTGATGTTATCACACCATGGTGCTGTTGGTACAGGAAAAGGAAGAAAGGGGAGAGGGTGCAGGCATGGAACGTGGCAGTCGAAAGGTTTAGTTTTCCCCAACAAGGGTAGATAGTAGATAGAGAACTGCAGAAGTGAAGAAGGCCATCTTCACAGGAGAGCACTGAGTCACAAGGTGAAGGGCAGATCCACAAGAGGAGATGAGAAGGGAAAAGGTGTGGGCTGGGACTGGGGGAGAGTTTGGGAATGTGTGGAAAGAGGAAGGAGGGAACCTAGGCAAATACGCATGAGGTTTATAAAGGCAGAACGATGGGGACATGGGATTTCAAGAAAGTTCATTGAAGTATAATATTGATATCCCTCCTGTGCTATTTTGAAATGTTTCAATACTAAAGTTTTTTCAGTTGCTAGATTGGAGCATCCCTGAGTAAATCACTGTGCAGGAGAGGCAAAGTTCCAAATGTGTAACTTTTGGTTGTACCTAGCAAGGTCATTTGATGCTGACAGGTCCTGCTACCATGAGAGGCTGAAAGTTGCTCAATGACAGGTCAAACTGCGTGGTGAAAGTGACATTGAACCTGAGGCCTGGAATCTTGACTGTGAGTCCCAGCTTAGGCCATTTCATCTTGAACCAATTTACTTGATTCTCTTGGGATTGTATTTCTTCTACATAAATGAAAGGCCAGGCTGGTTCATTTCTAAGGTTCTTCCAATTCTGGCTACATTCTTAATTACAAAGTGTTATGGTTTATGTTCCTGTGGCCCAGCCAAGTCTCACGTAATCATGGACCTGGCTGAGTCTAGCATTTGTGACTGGTTTGTTGTTTGGTGCTGGGATTGATGGTGTGAGTGCAGCACCCGCCCAGGTGTGGAGCTGACATACAGTATAAGGGCGGGAAGAAAGCATGTCTTCTCTCTCTTGCCAGTTCATGCCTTGCTGTTTTGCAGCCTCCATGAACAGCTGCCCCCCACACACACAAACGCCACGCTGCCTTGGAGCCAGCTGAGTATGGAATGAAACCTTCAAGAACTGTAAGAAATAAACCTTTCCTTCCCAAATTTTGGGTGTCAGGTGTTTTGTCTCAGCAACAAGAAAAAAGTATCCAAGACACAAAGCATTCTGAAAGATCGATAATATGATGAATCATGTTTAGGGGGTCATATTGATACTGTAATCTGCTTTTGTTATTATCTTTTGAGAATAGCACTCTCCCTCAGAACAACAGATAAGTTTTTGGAAATACAGGCCAATAGGAAAGAGTGAAGGGCACATAGGAGGTGCACTCTTGAGTTCCCAATATCAAGCAACATGAACAACTGCTACTTCTGATTTCTGTGTGTTTCTTTGTTTTAGTTCTTCAGAAAAGGAACAAGTGTTTCAGATCAGACGGAAGCGATGAAGGAAAGTCTATTTCTCTATCACCTCATGGAGCAGAAGTTGAGTAGAGAAATATGGTCAATCTGAATGTCCTGGCTACATGGAAGACTCCTATTGTAATCCATCCTTGCTAAAATACCTCTCATAAACCAGAGTGGTTCAGTTCCAAGCTATTTCACTCACCTCCAGAACTCCAGCTGGGAAATGGGTTGTATCAATTAAC
>RJWM01017146.1:0-43794 GCA_004363535.1 Dasyprocta punctata | reverse complement strand
ATACTGTGGAAGGGTAGAGAACAGCTCAAAGAGCAAAGACAATTGGGAGGGGAATGGGCGGAAAGGGAAAAGGGAAGAGGAGGGGATATAAACCTGTATATGTGTATATGTAACATAACTAAAAAGAACACTGCTCAATGTATTCGTTATTGAGAGGGAACAATTAATACTCATATGATTGGATCAATCTTGCATGTCTATATCTGTTAATGTAAGAAACCATTTTAAAGATAACAATGTGCAAATTGCAAAAAAAAAAGAAAAGACTGATAATTCTTCAACCATGAACAAGTAATCACCAAATCAGAATTAAATCCCATCCAATCAATCAGGAACAGTTTCTGATGAGTACACATGCCTCTGAAAATCAGCTTATCCAAGTCACCTTCAAATCTCATATTTTTTACTGTCTTTTCAGCCTCATTTTGTGTTTTTTCAGCTGCAAACCATAGATGCATACTTTTATTTACTCTTTAACGCATAAATACACATTTGCTTTTACACAAGCATATGAATATCCTTACTTTACATATTTATTTACTTTAGCGCTAGTCTTTTCTCCTTTTCCTTGCTGTCTCAATTTTCTTTTCAACCTCTTAAACTTTAGCCCCACCTTCACAATGAAAGCCACATGGAAGTTTGATGTATCCTCTTTCAATCTGTAGACATGTTATATATAAGTCATTTTGACATTGCTAATCATCAGAGAAATACAAATCAAAATCACAGTGGGATATCACTACACAGCCATTAGGATGGCTATTCTCAAAAAGAGAAATGGCTGGTGTTAGCAAGAATGTGGAGAGGTTGGTGGCTCATACTGCGAGTGGGGATGCGAGGTGATGTTGGTGCTACAGAAGGCAATGTCACAGTTCCTCACAGGATTGAAAATAGAATTGTCACATAACCTAACATTCCACATCTGGATATATACCCAAAAGAATGGAAAACAATACTTGTGCACTCACATTTATAGTAGCATTGTTCACAATAGCTATAAAGTGGAGGTTCACTCATCATTAAATGTATGAATTGAGTGTATTATTCAGCCTTTGATAGGTGACCTGTATCATGTATGCTGTAACATGAATGAACCTGGAGGGCTTTGTACTAAGTGAAATAAGCCATTATCAAAAAAAAGTATGATTCCATTTATCCTGAGATATCTTCCACTGTATCTTAGAATACCTAAGTTAATTAAATTCATGCAAACGTAGACTGGAGTAGTGGTTGCCAGAACTGGAGGGAAGGAAAAATGAGTTGCTTAATGGGTATAGAATTTTAGATTTGCAAAATGAAAATGTCCTGGAGATCTGTTGAACAACAATATAAATTTAACACTACTAAACAGTTAAGATGGAAATTTTACATATTTTTATCATGACTGAAATTTCACAAGACAATCATGATTTTACAACATGAATGCATTTAGTGTACTGAACTACACACTTAAAAATGGTTAAAATGGAGTCAGGCACAATAATACACCCCTGTAATCCCAGCACTCAGGAGGTCGAAGCAGGAAGGTCACTGGGAGTTTGAGGCCAGCCTACACTACATAGTGAGTTGAAGACTAGCCTGAACTATATAGTGAGACCCTGTTTCAAACAAACAAAAATATCAAAAAATGGCTGAAATTTTTATAAAAGGCAATAAAAAAAGAAACAGTTCATATCATGACCTCTTTTCTGACTCTTCCTTTTCTAACTCACCCATACAATAGGGAAATCTCATCAACCCTGCTGATAGAGCTTTATTGCAGTCTTTTAAAAACTAGCGTCCTCCTTTATGCCTCCTTTATCCCCCGTGGATGAGTATTGTTTGGTGTGTGGGTCTCTGCCACTGTTGACCACGCTGCCATAACACTCTAGCACCAACCACTAGCGTTCCCAAGTTGCAGTACCAAAGAACACATGCATTTAAAACTGTAACTGATTCAGCCAGTGCCTTCCCTAAGGGTCAAACCTTTCCCTTTCCCTTTAGCTATGTCTGTGTATTACTCTTCACCCTCCACCTTCACCACCATCAATGTATTTCTTAATTCCAGTTTATAATGCTATTTTACTACTAATTTAATTTGTGTTTCCCAACTATTATAGAACATGAGCTAACTCTTTTGTCTATGCTAGTCTCTTATTGCTGCCACAAGAAAGGATCACAAATTTAAGGGCTTGAAATGACACAAACTGGCAACGTTGCTTTTCTCTACTATTCTATAGTATTGTCTTGCTCTGCCTCTCCTCAGCTGGAAATGTTAGACTGGGTCCACTTCGATGGTACAGTATAATCTCCACATCTCAGAGGCTTGACTTAATCATATCTCCAAAATCTATTTTGATATTTAAGGTAATATTCTCACAGGGTCTGAGGATTAAGACATGGACATCTTTGGGGGACCATTACTCTGCCTACCAGTCTTTTCTTTTTCTTTCATGTCATTTGTATTTGGTCGTCCGTGAGTTCTTAATATTTTTTGCCTATTTTTATATTGTACATGTTTATCTTTCCCTTGTTAACCTGTAAAAATAATCTTTGATACTGTAGATTTTAACTTTTTGTCAGATTTTTTGTATTTAAGCTCCAATTTCTTACAAATTTTATTGTATAAAAATGGAACTATGTTTGCAAACACTATTCATTAAGTGATCCATTCACCAAGTTGGTGAAATGGAGTCTCATTTACATTGGTTTCTATTTTCAGACTCTATTCTGCTCGTAAATCAGTTTTCTTCCTACCCAATTAGCACACTGGTTAGTGGGCAATGGCTTATAGTTATGATGACATGACAGTGAAAGTCCTACTCCTGACTCTTGTTTCTCACACTTTCCTCAAATAGTTTCAGGAACATTTCTTTCTTTCTTCATATCAGTCCTTTTTTTTATTCATTTAAAAGATAATCCAGCTGGGCATGGTGGCGCACGCCTTTAATCCCAGCACTCTGGAGGCTGAGGTAGGAGGAGTGTTGTGAGTTCGAGGCCGGCTTGGGCTACAATGTGAGTGCAAGGCCGGCCTGAGCTACACAGTGCGACCCTGCCTCAAAAATCCAGGGCCAGGAGTTGGTAAAAGAAAAAGATAATCCAGTGCACAATTATCAAACATGAGCATGGTCATTTTCTTTCATTCTTTGAAGAGGGAAAACATTTATTCTGGCAGCATTTTGCATTTCCACAAAGTGGCTTTTGTACTACAAGTTGCAAGAATAGAAACCACAACAAACTCACAGGGCATTTGTCTGAGAGGCAGAGGACTCTTTGGTTGGAAAAACATTTTTTCTCTTGTGCTTAGTAAATTGCTTGTCAGTCTCAGCTGACTGAGTGTTTCCGGGCATTGAAAGATAAAATGGAATTTCCTACGTACATGGCAAAAATTCCTGTAGAGCAGTGTTTTCTGTAATGAGCATTTCTTTTTCTTGTATTAATACTATCTTATTCTATGTATTAATTTTAAATTAATTTTAAAATAGTCTCCTGTTTTTTCAGATAATTAGTGACATGTGGGCAACTTTCCAGTGCCTCTTCCCACCAGTGTTTTTGCTAGTGCTCTCTAGTAGTGGTGGTTTGTGAGCACTGGTGGCTCTGGCTCCATGTACTTTGTGAGGATCCACTGATCCAAGCTCTCATCTTGGAAACTCTTTTTGTGCTAAGCCTCCACCATCAGCAGCCTTCCCAGGCCTTAAGGGCCCTTCCACACTCAAATGTTGGTGTAAACATTATATTTAAGGTGCTGAGGATCAAGTCCCCAGAAGAAGGTTGCAACTAAGAAGACTCTCAAATATTACACTGAGGGCAAAGGCGGGTATAAACACCAAAACATAACCAAACTCAAGACCATATTACTGTGAGACACAATCTAATTAAATAGATCTCCACAGTAGTGACCAAGTTTTCTCTACCCTACAGATCTTCAACGCATAGCTCAAAAATAATAGAAACATGAGAAATCAAGGAAACAGATGCCTTTGAAAACCCCTAAGTCCCCCACAAAAGGTCATCTTACAGACACCGAAGTATAGGAAGCTATAGACAACTCATAAACTAAAAAGGTCAAAACATTTGAAAAGATAAAAGAAGAAATATATAAGCAAATAAATAAGATGCTCAAAAAGATTGAAGAGGCTGGGCGTGGTGGCGCATGCCTTTAATCCCAGCACTCGGGAGGCTGAGGTAGGAGGAGTGTTGTGAGTTTGAGGCCGGCTTGGGTTACAGTGCAAGCCCAAGGCCGACCTGAGCTACATAGTACAACCCTACCTCAAAAAAACTAGGGCCAGGAGTTTGGCTCAGTGGCTTAGGTGCCTGTCTGGCAGGTGCGAAGTTGTGAGTTCGATCCCGGTGCCACAAAAAAAAAAAAGAAAAAAGAAAAAAAGAAGATTGAAGAGGATTTAATTAAACAGATAAAGGATTTTACCAATAAAATGTTCAACAAGCTTAAAGAAGAAACAAACAGTAAACTAAATGAAGGAAGACAATACAAGGTATAAACAACTATGTTGGTAAAGAATAATAAATTATTAAAAGCAAACAGAAATATAAGATGTGAAAATTTCAATGGAAAGCATGGTTAGCAGATTTGACTAGTGTGAGGACAGAGCGTCAGAAGTACAAGACAAGGTGGATGTGGATCATAAACTCAATGATACCTAAAAACAATAGAATACCATGCAAGCTGGATCCAAAATTTGCTAGGTGACAAAAAACAAAACAAAACAAAACTAAACAAAACAAAAAAACTCAGAATGATAGGAATAAAAGAAAATTAGATGATAACTGTTATGGATTAAAAACTGGTGGTCTAGGTCTTCAGCTGGACTCACACAGGACACTGCTGTAGGGTCCAGGCCCTCAGCTGAATTTTCCAGGTCCTTAGTGTTTTGGACAGGTTTCCTGCACTTTCTTGTATTTAATTCTGGGTGACCATCATAAAATAATATTACAAATTCTGGGTCCTGTATATAATTATTCTCTTTGCAATCTCTGACTACAACAATAACTCAGAAGGGACAAGAAATGTATTCATTGGTAAAAGCACAAAAATTTTCAAATCCAGAGAAGGAGCAATATTCAAGTACAAGAGGCATATAGAACCCCAAATAGCTAGGACCAGAAAAGAACCTCTCCGTGACACATCATAATCAGAATTTCAGAAAAATCAACAAAAGGAGAGAATAGTAATAGCTGTTAGAGAAAAACAACAAGTATAAAAGGCAAACCTATCAGAGTAACAGCATATTCCTCAGCACAAATGGACTTAACGAATGGACTCACACTATCTATAGGGTTTCTCTTAAAGGCAAGAGAACTTGAAGTTCTTAAGATCTGAAAGGAAACAATTATCAACCTAAACTTCATATCCTGCAAAATCAACCTTCGAATTGATAAGAATTAAAGATTTTCATGACAAAGAAATCTTAAAGAAAAACATGACCACTAAACCAGCACTACAGAAAATACTGATGAGAATCCTGGACAGAAGCACGGAGACCACCTGCATTAAAAAGCCCAAAGTAAAATGTACATCTAACTGGGAGACTAAACAAAACAAAAGCAGTAATCCCCACTAGAAAAATAATGCAATGACAGGATTCAGCAAACACCTTACAACAATAACGCTCAATGTCAATGGTCTCAATTTCCCAATCAAAAGGCACAGACTTGCACACTGGATCAGAAAACAAAAGGCAACCAAATATTGTCTACAGGATCCTGACAAATATCACTAAAAGGAAGTACATAGACTGAACAAGAAAGGATGGAAAATTATACTCCATTCAACTAGAGGCAAAAACCAAGCAAGAGTAACTATCTTATTTTCAGATACAACAGATTTCAAGTCAAAACTGATCAGAAGAGACAAGGATGGTAACTACCTACTGGGAACAATTCAACAGAAAGAGATAACAACTGCACATATCTATGCACCAAATGCCAGTGCTCCCAACTTTATAAAACAAAAATAATGGACATAAAAGGACAGATAGACATCAATACAATAATAGTGGGGGACTTCAGTACCCACTCTCACACTTAGTTCACATAGATGAAAAAAATCAGCAAAGAAATATCAGAGTTAAGTCATAACACTGGAAAAAAATGGACTTAACAAATATCTACAGGGTTTCACCAACAATGAAATACACATTTTTCTTAGCAGCACATGGAACTTCTTCCAACTAGACCATGTCTTAGGCCATAAGTTATGCTTAAATAAGTACACTGCTGAAATAATTCCCTGACTACTATCGAATCTTAGCATAATGAGGCTAGAAATCAACAGAAAAAAAAATCACAGAAACTATGCACACACATGGAAATTAAACAACACATTATTGGGTAATCAATGAACCACAGAAGAAATCAGAAAACAAGTATAAAAGTTTCTAGAATCAAATGATGGTGAAGTACAACACATCAAAATCTATGGATTGACTCAGAGCTGTGGTGATGCAGGAAGTGGGTACCAGACTGCCTCCTTCTCCTGCCATTGACAGGACTCAGGAACCAGAGACCAGAAGGAAAGCCAATGACACAGTAAGATCCTAGCAAAAGCACACAGGATGGACAGGCAGGACTAGTGGTATGGAAAAGTCCAAAGCAATAGCAACAATATGAGCCAGCACGTGGTAAGTTAGGTGAACCAGATTGGTGCTTGGGGACAAAGACACACAGAATGAAAGTGGGTGGACAGTGCTGCCTTCTTTTCTTTTCTTTTCCCTATTTTTTTCTTCTTCTCTCTTTTCTTTTTTCTGTTTTAAATGGTTAGGTAGAACTTCAGTCACAGACAATTAATCCCATTCCCCAAATCCAGAGACAAAGATCAGACCCAAATCCAGAACAAATTCACCTGCAATCTTGGCTAAGGTACACATTCTAGGATTAGACTTGGGCCTACCACAGAACTGTAGACACTAGAGGAATCACTGCTTTTATTTTTTTCTGTCTGATAGGTTTTCTTCTTGGTAGTCTGTTGGGTTAGGGTGTTTTGCTTTGCTTTTTGTTTTTATTTTATTTTTGTTGTGTTAATGTTTATATTTGTCTCTTTTTCTCTGTTGTTTTGCTGTTTTGTTTTTCTTTCTGTATGTTTGTTTTTTTCATGTGAGATTATTTTTGTTTTGCTTTTTTCTCTTTTTGCCTTTTCACTTCTTCTTTCTTTTCCTTCTCTTTTCAACCTTTTTTTCCTTCTCATTCATGATTTAGATTGCTAAACTTTCCCTTTGTATTATTCCACTTGTCCACTTCCTCTCTTTCATCAACTATCTCGCTTGATTTTATAAGACTTTCATGTGGGTAAACATTGTCTCTTTCCTTTCTGGTTCACTTCAATACTCCTAGGCTTTCTCTTCTAATCTCTCTCTCTTGTATCCTACAATTGCCCCAAACTTGGATGATCATTTTTTGCCTACCAAATTTGCTCCTACTATATTTAACCCCATTCACCTCTCCATCCTACCCTCTACCCCGACCCCACACACACTACAGGGTAATATGACTCTACTAAGTGGAAAAACATTGTATACAACTTCCTGGTATAAATTGGGTTATATTATATAAATATAGAACTTGCTCCTATGGTTAAAGATATCAGACTAATAGTTATCACAGTCTGTCAGTAGCCAGGCTATGCTTGAGTCTATTGTTATTGCTAACTGTACTACTTTTACCAGGATACCATACCTGTTATAATCAGTTTTTCTCCTCTGTATGACAACACTGAGATTGCAAGGGGCAAAGACCACCAACCATAGTCTAGTACTAAAGGAATGGACCTTGAGTCAAAAAGAGCAATTCCACATTCTTAATATACTGGAAAGGTACGGTCTTGTGATAGACAGAAAGACCAAGAAACACCTATATCTAGAATATATCCTTGAGGAACAGACATCACCTAGGAAAGCCTCAACACCAGGGATAAAACCATCTAACATAAGAAATGTACAAGCATCAGGACAAAAAACAAAATAAAATAAAAAATAGAAAAATGACAAGAGGAAGAAGCAAAATACAACCCTCTCAGGACAGGTCCAGAGCATAAAGAGATAGAGGAAATCAGAAGCCAACCACTGGAACTCTCTGAAATGATAGCAGCAGAAGTGAAAAAACAAATGGAAGAGGCCACAGAAAAAATAATATCTAAGGTACCAAAAAAATGGCAATCAGAATGAAAGGAATCAAAGCAAACACAAATTTAAAAAATAGAGGAGGTTAGGAAAACAATGGAAACCATGAATGTCCAACATAAACAAGAAATGGAGCCATAACAGACCCAAACAGAAGTCCAGGAGATTAAAAACTCCAGTGAAAGTAAACATAATAGATTGAATGAAGGCAAGGATAGAATATCAGACCTAGAAGACAGGAATGTGACTAGCAACCAGGAAAAGAAAGATATTTCAAAAATAACAAGGGAACACAAAAAATGAATCCAACAGTTACAAGATGAAGTAAAGAAGAACAATATATACAGCAAAATGCAATCTCAAACCTCCAGCCCACCCCAAACAAGCCTAGGAGACATAGAAGAAAATGTAAGCCATACACCTGAAACTTCTGAAATGATAGCAAGTGAAGTAAAGAAACAACGCCATGAAGCTGCAAAGGAATGCAGATAAGAAATAATCTCCCAGATAAAACAAGAAATGATAAATGTATTGAAAGAAATGCTGAACACATCTAAAGAAGACATAGTTAAAAAAATAGAGGAACACAGCAAAATGATGGAAACCTTGAATGAACAATATAAGAAAGACCTAGAATGCATGATGCAGATTCAAAGAGATACCTAGGAAATAAAAAATTCCATCGAAAGCTGGAAAAACTGCCTCAGTGAATGTGAAGATAGACTTTCAGATCTCAAAGACAAGATTGCAGCTAGTGAACAGGAAAGGAAAGATCTTTTAAAAATAATAGGAACCAGGAAATAACAATTCAACAGTTGCAAGATGATGCAAAGAAAAACAATACAAGATTAATAGGTGTAAATGAAAAAGAAGGTGACAACACAAATGATACAAAAAGACTATTTACAGAATAGTTGAAAATGTTCCAAACATGGGAAAGGAAACTGACATACAGATAAGTGAAGCATATCGAACTCCAATTAGCCATAAGAAAAACAAACTTACACCCAGACATATAATAATCAACATCCCAGAAATTCAACATAAGAACAGAATATCAAAAGCTGTTAGAGAAAAGAAACAAATCACCTATAAATGAAAGCCCATCAGAATCACAGCAGACTTCTCAACACAAAGAATGAAGTCGAAAAGAGCATGGAGTGAAGTATTTCAAATCCTAAAGGAAAATAACTTCCATCCCAGATTGATGTACCCTGAAAAACTATCCCTCAAAATCAATGGAGAAATAAAATACTTCCATTATAAAGAACAGCTAAAGAACTTCATGACCACCAAATCAACCCTGCAAAGAATACTGAAAGATATTCTAGATAGACATAAAAATAACTACGATTTCAAGAACACCAACAGAAAAAAACCACCAAGTAGGGGCAACAACTAAACAGAGGGGAAGGTAAAGAACCAGCAGCAGAAAGATCACATGCCAAAAATAAGTCAAAATATATCACTTATAACCATTAATGTAAATGGCCTCAATTCATCAATTAAAAAAACAGACTGGCAGAATGGATCAAAAAACAACAGCCAACCATATGCTATATACAAGAAACCCATCTAACCCAAAAGAAAATTCATAGACTGAAAGTCAAAGAATGGAGAACAATACTTCATGCCACAGGAACTAAAAAAAAGAAGGTGTAGCTGTTGTTTGCAGACAATGTGAACTTCAAACCAAGGATGATCAAAAGAGATAAAAAAAATCACTACATGCTGGTTAGGGGAAAACTTCAAGAGGAAGAGATAACAATCTGAAATATATATGCACCAAATATGGGAGCACCCAGCTATATAAACCAAATATTAATAGAAACGAAAAATCAAATAAGCAATAACACAATTATAATGGGAGACCTTAACATCCCATTGACACAAGAGACAGAACAACTAGGCAGAAAATCAAAAATGAAATAAAAGAACTGAATCAAACTTGTGAACAAATGGACTTAATAGACGTGTACAGAGTGTTTCACCCATCAACAGTAGAATATACATTCTTCTCAGCTTCACATGGGACGTTCTCTAAAATAGACCATATACTAGTACACAGAACATGCTTAAGTAAATGCAAAAGAACTGAAATTGTCCCATGCATATTATCTGATCATAGTGCCATAAAACTGGAAATTAATGACAAAAAAACTCCATAAACATATGGAAATTAAATAATACACTCCTGAAAAATCAATGGGTCACAGAATAAATTAAAGAAGAAACTAAACAATAATTGCAAGTAAATGAAAACACAAATACAACTTACCAGAACCTGTGGGATGCAATGAAAGCAGTCCTGAGTGAAATTTATTGCAGTGAATTCCCACATCAGTAAAATAGAACAAACACAAAGAACCTGACGCCACACCTCAAACATCTAGAAAAACAAGAGCAAGTCAAGCCTAAAGCCAAAAGAAGAGAGGAAAGTGTAACGATCAGACCAGAAATTAATTCAATAGAGACTAAGAAAACAATACAAAGAATTAATGAATCAAAGAGTTGGTTCTTTGAAAGAATAAATAAAATTGATAAGCCATTAGCCAATCTTATTTTAAAAAGGTAAGAAAAAACTCAAATTCATGCAATAAGGCATGAAAAGGGCAAAATCACTATAGACCCTGTGGAAATACAGATGATCATCAATACCTACTTCAAAAATCTTTACTCTCATAGGTTTGATAACACAAAAGAAATGGACAGATTCCTAGGAACATATGAATCACCAAAGTTGAATCAAGAAGATGTAAAACTGCTGAATAATGCAATTTCAATAATGAAGTTGAAAATGTAATTAGAACCTTACCAAAAAAGAAAAGTCCAGGTCCTGATGGATTCACCCCTGAATTCTACAAGAAACTCAAGGAAGACTTAATGCCAACACTCCTTAAACTCTTCAATGAAATTGAAAGGGAAGCAATTCTACCTAACTCATTCCTGGAAGCAAGTATTACCCTAATACCAAAACCAGAGAAAGACCCAACCAAAAAAGAGAACTGCAGGCCAAACTTCCTAATGAATATAGATGCAAATAAGATACAGAATCTTCAATAAATATTGTGAAAGGGTAAGAAACTGCTCAAAGAGAAAAAAATAACTCAGAGAGGTAAAAGTAGAAAAGAAGAAAGAGAAAAAAAGATATAAATATGTATATATACACTTAAGATAGCTAAGATGATTGTATTACTAATTCTATTAGTTCTTGGAACAAAAGAGTTAACATTCATAGGATTAGATCAATTTTGCATGTTTATAAATGATAACCTGAGTAACTCTTTTGAAGATAACTATGCAAAATAACAACCTTAGTTATGTTCCTACCACCTTGTTTTGCAAGCCTATATTGTTATTGTTTTGGGCTCTTCGTTATTGTTATTTATTTGTCTCTTTTGTTTCTTGTTTTTCTTGTAATTTGTTTTGTTTTGTTTGAATTCATTGTATGCGAAGATATGGACGACTATTGCAAAAAAAGTAGCTACTGTTGATTTCCTGTTGTCTTGTTTTGAAATCCTGTGTTTCATGCATTGTTTTGTTCTGCTCTGCTTTGTTTTGTTTTATTCTCTTTAAAATAAAAAAAATTTTAAAAAGAAAATAAATATAAGGAAAAATGTTCAACATCACTGGTCATTCAAGACATACAAATTAAAACAACACTGAGATTCCATATGACATCAGAAAGAATGGCGATGATCAAGAAAACAATCAATAACAAATGCTGGCAAGGCTGTGGGGAAAAAGGAACTCTTGTCCACTGTTGGTGGGAATGTAGACTGGTACAACCTCTATGGAAATCAGTATGGAGATTCCTCAAAAAGCTAGGATTAGAGGTCTCATTCAACTCGGCTATTCCTTTTCCAGGTATGCTCCTGGAAGAATTAAAAACATCATACCACAGTGATACATGTGCACCCATGTTTATAGCAACACAATTTCTAGTATCTAAATCTTGGAAACAACCCCAATGCCCATCAATCAAGGAATGGATAAAAAAGATGTGTTTATACAGTGGAGTACTACTCAGCCATAAAGGATAAACCTGAAATTTTTATAGATAAATACATGCAACTCAGGCTGGGGATTTAGCTCAGCAGCATAAGTGCCTGCCTGGCAAGCGCGAGGTCATGAGTTCGATTCCCAGTACAAACAAAACAAAACAAAACAAAACATGCAATTTGAGACCATACCAATAAAAAAAGGGAAAAATTTTACAAGTGTTGGTATTTTTAAAAGTTCTAAGTTTTGAACTTATGCATCATTAATTTGTAACTCACAATTTTTGAGAATTGTAAATATGACAATTCATACTTCTGAGAATTGTAAATTGTAAGCATTCACAATTTTGTTCATATAGAACCACTGCCTTTTTAAAAGTTAAGTATATCCTTGAGGGTTTTATAGTTTTTGTCACTAATGGATTATGTTTTTGCATTTTCATTTTTACTTGCTTTATTTCTTAAGTAAAGTTATTAACTTTTGCACATTTCTGTTTTAGTCTCCTTTCCAAAATGTCATAATAATTTTAATCTTTTTATCCATAGTGCCAAGTTTCCTAAGTGTATAACTGTATCATCAGTGCAAAGAGATGCTTTTTCCAATGTTCACATCTATCGTTTTATTTTATTCCATTTCCTAGAGCTGCCAAAAATATTAAATAAAAACACTGACATAAGGCACCCTCATCTATTTTCTCTCTTTAATTTTAAAGTCGTAGTACTTTGCCACTTATGATAGATATGTTGTTTTACTATTGCTTTTAAGTGGTTTTCTTCCAAAGGCTATTTCATTTAAACTTTAGCTTAGGAATAACTACCAAATTTAACAAAAATCTCAATATTTCTTATGTGATCAGTCTTTTTCTGTCAGTATTTTGGTGAAGTGTTATGGTTATTGATTTCCTAATGCTGAATCATCCTTGTATTTCTGTACAATACTTTTTGAACTATACATTCTTATATATCCTACTTGATTAAAGTGTTTTGTTTCTGTCTTTGCTACAATATACTATTTCATTTGCATTTTTGCACTTATAGTCATAAATCAGATGATTTATGGGTTTATTTGTACTACAAATATAGTGTTATAAATTTATACTTTCCTTGGGAAAGAAAATGGGAAGTTTTACATGGTGTTCTAAGACCTTAAATTATTTATGACATTTGAAATTCTATTTTTTTTTTACTGCACACCTTTTTCATACATAATAATCACATTCGTCATAGGAATTTGTACCTGAACATAATGTATCTTAATTCTTTTTTTCCCATTCACCACCATTCCCTTCAACCCTTCTTCTCCTACTCATTTATAAAAGCTTTGTTTCCAGCCAGGCGTGGTGGCGCACGCCTTTAATCCCAGCACTCAGGAGGCTGAGGTAGGAGGAGCATTGTGAGTTCAAGGCCCGCCTGGGCTACAACGCGAGCACAAGGCCGGCCTGAGCTACACAGTGCGACCCTGCCTCAAAAAACCAGGGCTGGGAGTCTGGCTCAGTGGCTTACGTGCCTGCCCTGGCAGGCGTGAGGTTGTAAGTTCAATCCCCAGTACCACAAAAAAAAAAAAAAAAAAAGATTAAAAGATAAGATAACATGAACAATAATGTATCTGAATAGGTACAAAAGTAGATGAGAGGGACCAAGTAACTCTGTCAAATATCAAGGAAACTTCACAGAGTTCCCTGTTTCTTCACTGCACTTTCGACTTTACTTTTAGAGTTCCACATATTGCCCTCTCAGAAGCACACTGCCTGATCTTCCAAGTCTTCTTCTGAAATCTGGGTAGAAGCCTTCCTGACCCATATCTTGCATTTTGCATGGTTGTGAAAGCAACACAATGTGAATGATGCCAAGGTCTGCTGCCAGCTTGAACAATAGTCAGGCACCCTCGTATCATTGCCACAGAGGCCTCTGTGTAACTGGAAGAAAGATACTCTCAAGGCATTTTTCATATTGTCTTGATGAAAATCAACTGGCTTATTTTTAATGCTAATCATTTTAGTAACCAAGTTTTCCTATGCTTCCTCCTAACAGAAGCTTTCTTTCTGCCAAAACTTAGAACTTTTAAATGAGTTTTTGCATCTAATTTGCAGTATAAACATGGCTAAAATTCAACACTGTCTGAATGTTGGGCTGTCTCAGTTTCCCACAAAGTCTCAGGACATGAGCAAAACGTAGCCAAATTTTGTGCCACAGTGTAACATGCGTGGTCTCAAATCCAACTGTCGACAGAATCCTTATTCCCACCTGAAACCTCCTGAACCTGATCTTTACCTTTTGGGCTCTGACTAGAATCTCCCATTAAGCTGCAGCATTTCTAAGCTTTTTCAAATTCCTCCTGCAAACCAGTTCCAAAGGCTTCTAAACCACATGTTCAGACAGTCACATAGGCAGGCAGTAGGACAAAATACCTGACACCCACAATTTAAAGGAGGAGAGGTTTATTTTGGCTCACTTTGAAGTTTCAGTCTTTGCATGGTTGGCAGCATAACAGAAGGACCTGCGTGGAATAGAGTTGCTCACATCATGACAGGTACAAAGCAGAGAGAGAAGGAAAGGGCTCCCTACCAGGTCACATCCTCAGTGACCTGCCTCTCCTGACCAGGCCCAACCTTCTACCTATAGTGCCCCCATAATTCAATCACCTTCCAAAAGCCCCACCTATGGTCACATGAGGCTCTTGGGGGACATCTAGATATAAACTATAACAGTTAAAACTTCCATAGGTACAATAACAACTCTACTTCTTGGTACCAATTTTCTGTATTGTTCCATTTTCCATAGCTATAACAATATGCCAGAGGCTGATTAACTTAAAAAGAGGTTTATGTGGCTCACAGATTTGGTAGCTTGAGAAAATGGCAAAACTTCTGCTCTTGTGAAGGCTCTTGTGAAGGCTCTTGTGAAGGCCTCTTTGTGGATGGCATCCCAGTGACAGGAATGCATGGTAAGACAAGAAGCCAGAGATCAGGGAAGAATCATGCTTCTTTTTTTGGAACAACTATTTCAAGAACTAACCAGAGTCCCACAACTACACTAATTCTTTCTAAGTACAGCACCCTCAGTGACTTCCTATCAGGCTCAAAATCTTAATCCTAAATAGAAATGGATTAAGTAATGTAATCACATAGCAGAGATTGTCAGACTGAATTTAAAAAAAAAACACTGATCCAACTCTATGTTGTCTAGATTCAAAGACAAAATAACTTTAAGGAAAAAGAATAACAAAAAGCATGTCACCATATAGCAGCCACAGGAAGGCAAGCCATGGTAGACAAAATAACATCAGACTATATATAGTCTTTTTTTTGTTGGTATAGGAAATCGAACTCAGGATCTCACATTTTCCAGGCAGGTGCTGTGACACTGAGTTGTATCCTCAGCAGACAAAATATATTTTAAAACTAAAAATGTTACTAGAAATAAAGAGATATTTTAGCCTAATAAAAATATCAATCAATCAAAAACAATTACAAACATATATGCACTTAGTAATAGAGCACCATAGTATAAAGCAAAACCTAGGAGAAGTGGTGATTCTAATACATTACTTTATAAACCCCTCAATGGAAGATCAGTGAGGAAATGTAAGATTTTTAAAATATTATAAAACAACCACACCTAACAGGTACCTGCAAAATGCTCCACCCAACAAAAATGCATTTGTAGCAAATACA
Source organism: Dasyprocta punctata (assembly GCA_004363535.1). Lineage (NCBI taxonomy): Eukaryota > Metazoa > Chordata > Mammalia > Rodentia > Dasyproctidae > Dasyprocta > Dasyprocta punctata. The sequence continues at coordinate 28,008 of RJWM01017146.1, read as the reverse complement.
CAAGGAACAGACCCCAGGAAGACAAGATTCCAGACATAAAAAAAAAAACTCAATATATTTAGGAGGATAGAAATAATATCAATTGTCAACTCAGATCATAATAGAATGAAATTGGAAATCAATAACAGAAATATTTGGAAAACAAAAATATGTAGAAATTAAATGATATGTTCCTTTATTTTTAAAAATTTTTTACTTGAAAAAAATGTCATTTTATTTATACACTTAAAAAGTTGTACACAGAAACGTGTACAACAGTTCTATAAAACTGAAAGAACTGTCAGGGGAAAGGGAGGGTGAAATATTTGAACACTGAGGAAATCAGAGAAATAAAAACAGTAAAACATTTAAAAAATTAACAATTTCTAAGTATAAATTTTATAAATACAAAACAAATTCACAAATTACTCTGAATACTAAATAAATATCTGGTTAATAAACTCAGACTTAAAATGTCCAGTCAGCAATGGTACACCACTTCAAGGGATATAAAATTGGACCCATTCATGTATAGTGTTAAAAGAATGTGCCCATTAAACAATTCTTAAAACATGTACACATTTTTAAGTATGCTAAAGCAGAAGTCCCATCTGTGTAGATATTTCTCTCTTAATGCAACTTCTAAAAAAATCAATGACAAAATAAATCATAGGGTGAAAAAATATTTTCCAAGACATTTGCACACATGAATGATCACAAAATGCACAAAAACCTCTGAAAACCAGTACTGTATCCATACATCTATCAAACTTATTAGATACTGAACAAAATTGTAGCAAAGGAAATCTTTCCTACATTCTCCTGAGAGCTTAATATTGAAATTGAGACTAGTGCAGGCCACATTTGATATACGCCTTTTAAAAACTCATAAAATCTTCAAGATGAATTAAAATGATTATAAAACATATCAACACTTTTGGGATATAGCAAAAGCAGTGTTGAAAGGAGAATGTATAGCTCTTAATGTCTACATTAAGAAAGATGAGCAGTCTCAAATCAATAACCCAACATTTCACTTTATGATACTACAAAAAGAAGAATAAAAGTAACCAAAAGGAAGGAAATAATACTGACCACAATGAAATTTAATAAAATAATGAAAAGAGACACTATACAGAAAATCAATAAAATCAAAATCTGGTTCCTTGAAAAGATAAAAAGAATTGATAAGCTTTCACCTAATTTAACAAACCAAAAATGACTCAAGCTACCAGAGCCATAAATTAAAAAGGAGAAAACATGAAACTACAATGAAATGTTATTTCATCATATCCACTGTCATGGTGAGAATCGAAAAATGAGATAAGCACACTGTTAGCAAGGATGTAGAAATATCAGAACGCTCACACCTACTAGTGGGAATATAAAATGATATAGCATCTTTTAAAAAGTGTGGCAGTCCTCAAAAGTTAAATATAGAGTTACCAAATGACCAGAACTTCTACTCCAGGCTAAATACCCAAGGGAAATCAAAACACATGCCTCCTCAGAAACGTGTATATAAATACTTATATCAGCATTATTTATAATAACTATAAAGGAGAGACAACCCAAATGTCTATCAACAGATGAAATGATAAAGTTTTATATACATACATAAAATGGAAAATTTGGTCATTAAAAAGAAACAATTAATATATGGTAAAATACACTATGCCAAATGAAGGAAGCCAATCATAAAAGATAAAAGTACATAATTTCATTCATATGAAAGGCTAGAACATGGAAATCTATAGGGACAGAAAGGAGACTTAGGAGTGTAGTAGGGATAGAGGAAGAGAATGAAAGCTAAAAAGTGCAGGGTTTCTTTTGAGGCATATTCTAAAATTGTGACAATACTCTAAAGTTGGTTATGATGATGGATACATGTGACTGTGAATATGTATTGAATTATACATTCTAAATAGGCTAACTGTACTAAATTGTATCAAAATAAAATGTGTTCAGTGTTTTGCTTGATTTTTAAAACTATACGGATATATTACTTTTGTTTTAGATGTATTTAAAATAACTTAAAACACTTTATAATGCCACAAAATCTACTCATTGTTTTTTCTTACCATTGTCCCCATTTATTCTTATTTCATATTCTTTGTAGAGTCTTCCTATGTTTTTCATTATTTCCACCAAATATTGTTGTTCTGCTGGCATCTTCCCCTCGACACTTTTATGGCGACCAAGTATTCCCATTCCAATATCTGCCCAACTTTCCTGTAAATGTTTAATAATCTTGAGCGTATCATATTTTGATACTAGGGGATCCCCAGTATAATTTTCTTTCTCACCACTTAGTTCCTAGAGAGAAAAGGAGAATGGAGTAACACACAATTCATCAAAATCAACGCAGACCTTTCTTCCTTAGTGTTCCCCAATTATTTTAGAGTTGCATAGCCTTGTTATTATTCTTCAAATTATTTCTTCTCCCAAGAAATGGTATGTGACAAATATTTTATTTAAACCTAAATGAATGCTGTTACCCTATGAGAAATTCAGAGCTTATCAGCAAGAAAATCATATATTAAATCTTATGAGGGTAAAAAAAAATTTAGTGATACGGAATTAAGTCCTAGAGAGCCAAGCATGTTTTATTATTCAATAAGGTTGTGATATATATAATTCCTGCTAAATTGGAAGAGTTCCTAGAATGTACAGTTTTTATTTGATTCATATTTTATCTGCTTAATCCCAAATACCAAACAAGAAATATCATTAAATATTAGAAAAAGTAAAGTGGAATTTATATATAAAGTTTGCTACTGTTTCTTCAATAAGAATAAATAATATAGGTAGACATTGTAACAGATCAATTAAGAGTTAAGAATTCTGAAATGAGAGAGACCCAGTATCAAATTCTCATTCTGCCACTTATCGTTTATAGATGACAATTATAAGACTTAGATCATATTGCTGCCCGAAAAGGTAAAATAATGTATGAAAACATTTTAGCCTAACAGAGTATTTAATAAATGAGAGCTATTATTATTCCCAATAATTAAACAAGCATGATTTTTTTTAGTTTCATCTATACAAGTCAAAACCACCAGACAGAGTTTTTAAAAGTCATGGTTTTTGAGCCAAGCATTTCCCTGTCAGTCAGCACCATTCACGAACTGCAGGGGGAGAGAACAAGGCCACACCAGGAAGCAAGCCCTGTCTGGGAACCAGTGCCATGTGTGGGCTGTGGCCAGACTGGGAACAGCCAGACCCCAGTCCCTTCCAGCGTGTGGGCAAACAAGAAGTACCAATCCCTCCCCACCCTGTAAGTGTCCAACTTATCTGAAGAAACACAGATTATGATGATAGCTATCAAGCTGAAATGCAATTGGATGCCTGTGGTGCTTTTGTGTTTCACTAACACTGCCAGTCTAGGGCCAGTGGTCTGATCATAGGTTCAAAGGATATCATTAAGCAGTGTGTCATCTAGGGAGGGGGTCTCCTTCTGAGGGTTGCAGCCATTGTTGATTCCCTATGGTCTTATTTGAGGTCCTATTGTTTCCATTGTTTTGCTGGGTTGGGTATTATTTTCTTTTGTTTTGTTTGATTATGTTAAATCCCATGGCAGGAGAAGCTACTTGAAAGATAGCAAGATATAGTATGATAGCCATTTTGGATTTGCTACTGGCTTGTTTTGAAGCTCTTTATTGCATTCATTGTTTTGTTTTTATTGTTTCTATTCTATTCTGTTCTGTTTGATTTTTACTATGTCCGAAGGTATCTGCAGCTATTTTGAAGACAACAAAAGGCATTATGGCAACTATTGTTGATTTCGCAATGTTTTGAAGTCCTGTATCACTTACACTGATTCATTTTGATTGGTTTATTGTTTTATTTTCCTCGGTTTTATCCTCTTCAAAATAAAATAAAATAAGTCATGGTTCTCTGATGCAGTCACTTTTTAAAGCTTTTTCATCTGATACTTTTGACATGTTGTTTGCCGTCATATATATTACATGTACTGAATGCCGATATAATTGTTCTTAGACTATTATAATCAAGAAATTCCAAAAGAAAAAAGTAGGGCCTGGATTGTGGCCACCAGAGAACTCTGAGCTGCTCTTCATTTTTTTTCTCCTTGCATGGGGCTGATCATGGACAAGACCAGTGCCAAGGACAGAGAGGAAACAATGCAGTAAGCTTCAGCCCAGCTACACCACTGTCACAAAGTCCAAGTCAGCTCTATGTTTTGCTTCCCCTTGGCATGGAGTAGCAGAAGAATGACTAACTGACAGACCTAATCTTGGATGAGGCCAGCACACAGGGAGAGAAGGTTAAACTGGAAAGCTAGCAGACCCAGGGAGAAAGTACAGCCCTCGCTAGCAGCTTCAGAGATTCCAGGGACACCCTTCCAAAGTGACAGGATGAGAGATAACCACAGGAAACTACCACAGAGAGAACGCAGGGCTTAAACTTAGACCCCCTAAGAAGTTTAAGCTCAGGCTGGGAAGGAAATTGACCCTGTCCTTCATAGCAATAAACTAGGTCCAGCAAGTGATAACATTAAATCCAACAATTTGCTTCAACCCCCATTCGATAGCCCACACTGAGAACAGGTCAGAAGGTCAGTTGTTTTTCTCATCTACCAAAGTGAGCAAGGACTCACCTCAGCTGGGACAGTTACTACAGTCTGGAGTAAATGGACAGAGCAGCCCTTTGGTGTAGGGAGTTCACCTCACAAACTCAAAGGCCCTGAAGCTAGACTAAGAAAAGAATGACTTGCTGGATTCCAAGACTTCAGATTCTGGAAAGAAACCAATCATTCAAAAATAAGGGTGAGGGCTGGAGACATAGCTCAGCAGCATAAGCATCTGCTTGGCAAGTGCAAGGCCCTGAGTTCAATTCCCGGTAACCAAAAAAAAAAAAAAAAAAAAAAAAAAGAATTTTTTGTTTTGTTTTGTTTTTTTAAACTCAATGTTTTTTTAAAAAATTTAAAATATTTCTCTTTCTTCCATCTGGCTTTTCTTGCAGGGGGGTGTTGCTGAACAGCTTATGGACTTATTTAGTTGTTTCTTTGTTCTCTTCAAACATTTTAACTACAAGATCAGCTTTAGGAGCATTAAGAAGTTTTGGAAGTATCTTGTTGCCTTTTATTTTTCTCATGTTCCTACTGTTTTTTGTGCTGAGGATTGAGGATCACTTCAGGTAGAAAAACTCTTTTGCTACTGTGGAGATCTCTTTAGTTAGTGTATATTTCCCTGTGACATGATCCTGGCTTAGGTTATATTTTGGTATTGATACACCACTTCACCCTATTGAATGTAATAGGGTCAGTCTGGGTTGCTACACTGCAAGGAGAGAACTAATACTGGTTATGTCAGGATCTACAGAGCCAATATATCACATATCAATCATGTCATTTGAAACAATTTAAGCCTGTAATCCCAGCACTTGGGAGGCTGAAGCGAGAGGATTGTTACAAGTTAGAAATCAACCTAGGATACAAAATGAACTCAAAGCCAGTCTGAACTGCACAGTGAGACCCTGTCTCAAAAAGACCAAAAAAAAAAAAAAAAAAAAAGATTTAATAATTTCATTTTTTTCAATAACTCAGAAACACTGATGTATTTGTTACTGCTGTCAGGTAGACTGGGATATAGAAGATGAAGGAAGGAAAAGGGAAGACAGTAATTCACAAAACAAGAAAGGAGAAAAAGATAACAAAAGAAAGAAAAGAGATGAGAATCTGCTGATATTATTTTTACATCTGGAGTTGAGGGCTGGTGGAGAGGGCATTTGAGGTGTTTGTGGGAGTGTGAAAAGGATGAAGAGGGACGGAAGTATAATGCAGTTTCAGTGAAGCTGTGAGAAGGTTGAAATCAATTAATATGCTGATACAAAGCTGGTGTTTAAATCTTCTATGCATAACCTTTGGTGAAGGTTAACCTGACATATCCATGGAAGACATTATTTAAACTAAGGCACTAATTCTTACTCTCCTTTTCACATATACAAACATATATATATAATAGATATATAGACAGATGAAGGAGAAAAAAAAAGAAGCACACACAAATACAAAAGAAAAGAGTGCCCTCAGCACTACAGCATTTACATTGCAATCAGATTTCAACCAGTGGACTCCTTCCCCTACATTCACAAATGGAGAAAGCTGATTTTTAAGTGGGACAGAGTGGATCTAAAAAGACTGCTGAGCCTTCCTCTTTCCATCTGCAGTGCTCTGCTGGTTTCAGTTGCCCTACTGTGGGTGTGGCTATCCAGAATTTTTTTGCCTCTGTCTTATGATTGGATACCTTCAACTGTGTTAGACTGGAGTGCACAGTGTGGCTGGTCAGGTACTCAGTCTTCCACTGATTTTCATCAAAGAGGGCTTCTCAATCTCCACCCCTTCCCTCTGTGATAATGCAGGCAGCTGCTTACGTCTGCTCTTTCAAGTCCCCTCTGGCTGAGTGCACTGTGCAACCCCTCCTGGGAACACAGTTCCTCTCCAGGTCTGCACCCACAATAAACTCTGTCCATGTTCCACAAAGCATCACTGTCCAGCCAACAAACTCAGGGGTGCACAGGGCTCATGGCACTCAGTGGCTTTTGGCTGGGGGTGGGAGGGTTCTGAGGCAGGGCCTAAAGGGCAAGCAGTAGGGATGTCACTAATTTTAAAAGTTTAATTTGCCTTAAAACAAAAGTCAGAGCCGGGCATGGTGGTGCATGCCTGTAATCCCAGCACTTGGGAGGCTGAGGCAGGAGGATTGTTGTGCTTTCAAGACCAGCCTGGGCTACAAAGTGAGCTCAAGGCCAGCCTGAACTGCATAGTCAGACCCTGTCTCAAAAACACCAAAACAAACAAACACACAACAACAACAACAAAAAACCCACAAAAGTTAGATACAGGACAGGCAGAAATGTTACTTACATCTAACAAATGGATGACAGAGACAGGTAGTACCCACATATCTCTTCCAATTTTTTTTCTTGTGCTAGACTATTTGTCCAAAAATCTGAAACAGACCTGAATATACTCATATTTTTAAAGCCCTGTTTTGTCTTTTATCAAATTTAATATTGCATTTTAAAAGGATGAAATGTGACTCAGTTGTACATAAAGAGTTTCAAGTTTACAATCAACACTTCATTTACCAAGCTGTTTATTAGAAAATCTTGGGCTGGGAATGTGAATCAGTGGTAGAGCTCTTACCTTGCATGCACAAGGCCCTGGGTTCAATCCTCAGCACAGCAAAAAAGAAAAAAAAAAAAAAAGAGAGAGAGAGAGTCTTACCCTTTGCCACTGCTTGAAGTCTGAAACAACCAAATCAAACACATTTTCCTTATTGGGGATTTGAATGTCTTTTCCCCTGAAAGAAAAATGAGCAAGAGAAATGTCTCAGAGTACAAACAAAATCGTAAGTCCTTTTGCTAAATAACAATATTATTTCTCCTTAACAATTTTCAAGCGTGCCCTTCAGTTCAGCCCTTCTACTTTGCAAGTATAAACATAAACTTAAAATCTAAGCAGACCTGAACAATCAAGTTACACTGCAATGGGTCATGACAGGCTCTTCTTAAAGGGTGGGCTTTAGACGTGGGTACTCAAAACTAGATCATCTAAGGGGAATTCCTGCAGAAGACGCCTGTAAAAGCAATATATAAAGAGAAAGGAAGCCTAATAAGTAATTAAGACAAAACATTAGGTTAAGAGTCTCAACTTTGATGAGAAAGAGCTTTCAATGTCTCTGAAGTCTCACAGGAGAAAGATATTTTTAAAGAAGTTCCTGAAGAGAAAGAAGCAGACTGCAGCCACCTGTGTGCCTCTCACAGCTAAAAGACAACAGATGGAAGAGAACACATGGCAGCCATAGTCAGCCTAGAGGCACACCAGCTTCTCTTTCCAGAACTTCCAAATCTACTAATTAGGAAACCTCTTAAGGTGACAGAAAAACTGAAGCGACTATTCTCATTTTGTTTCGTTTTGTGTTTTGTTTTGAGACAGGGTCTTGCAGTGCAATTCAGGGTGTCCTTGAACTCACAATCCTTGTACCTTAACCTTCCCAATGTACTCAATTTGAAATAGAAACTATATCTAAAATGTAACAGACAAAGCATTTTAAATTTAAAATAACCCTAAGTCAAGATGGCAGAGTAGGAATAGTCAGCAGTTTATAGCTTCTTCATGACTTGCAATAATGACAGCTAAAAAACCAGCTATTCGGCAAGGTAAATGAATGCACTTCCCCTGACTGATGTGCTTTGAAATTTTGTTGTAGTTTTTTTTCTTCTTCTTCTTCATTTTTTTCTTTTTGTCTTTGAATAAAATGGATTTGAAAAAAATAAAGAAAGAATGCACTAAAATTCAATATTTCACAGATAGAAATTTGAGGAAAAGCTATAGATTTCAGTGACCAGAACAGAGCACAGCATGGGGAGGAGGGAAGATACAAAGAGAAAAAGAATCATTGTAGACAAAAATTAGCAGATCTGGAGAGGGGAAGAAGTCTGACCTTCACTGATCGGTAAGCTACATACCGGATGGGTGCTTGAAAAGTATCTGGCATTTTTCAATGTGTAAATGTGGAGCCATGGTGGGGAGCCATCCTGTGAGAGTTATATTTGAGCTTCTACTTAGGGAAACATAAGCCTCTGAGCCTTCCTTTCCCTTGAGTCCACAACAAATATGGCCTCACTGTTCCAGCTAGAGTCAGCCTTGTGGCTAAATATGGTGCTGGCCAAGGGTGATGGTACACACCTGTAATCTCAGCACTCAGGAGGCTGAGGCAGGGGGATCATTGAGGCCAGCCTAGGCTACATAGTGAGTTCAAGAACAGCCTGGACTATGCAGTAAAACCCTGTCTCAAAAATAATAATAATAATAATAATTTAATTAAAATTTTAAAAATATATATGGTTCTGGTGGAATGCTGCTGAAGCAGGCCTTTTGAAAAATACATATGGTGAGATTCCAATGGTACCACGAGAAAGAGCAGAGCCCCCTAGGCCTTTGTGACTGGCCACTCTGGCAGCTGGTGGAAGAGGGTCTGAAACCTAAAAGATGTGTGGAGTGCATCTAGAGGCTGAGCTATGCAGAGACTGAGCTATTGCAGTGAGTTGCACAGCACCTTCCACAGCCTCCCATCAAGGCAGCTGGGGTTCTGTCCCCCACGATTTAGATTTTAGAGGATGCTGGAAGCTCAAGTGGAACTTGGCAGCAGCACTCTGCCCCTGGGAGTCCACAGAACTAAATTTTCCAGGAAAAACTCAGTCAAGGAAGTGCCCTGTTCCATGTAACTGACCTTGCACTTGGTGAGTAGGGAAGCTGAGAGTCACTCCAACCAACCTGGGCCCCAAAGTCCTTCAGCTGGCAGCCAGGCACAAAAGGAGGAAGATGCAACTGACCTACAGCCTTGCTGCCCCTAAGGGCTGCATAACCCAAAACAACATGGACCAAAGTACAGTGGGACATAGTGAAAAATCCTCTTCTGGCCACACATTCATCCACCTCAACAGAAACAACTGCATTCTTCATTAAGATTTTTTAAAAATTTTTTGCATTTGTTGAAAAAATATATATATATATCTTCTCTTTTCTTTTTAAATAGTAGTTTCCTCTTTAATACTATTTTTGTGATTTCTTCCTTTTTTGCTATTCCTTCCCTCTAATACTCAGATTATTTTACTCTTTATTTTCTACTTTTTATTTTTTTACTCCATTTGTTTTCAAATTTTTACATATATACATAATCTTCATATTTGTCTTTGATTTGTGAGTAGGAGCCGGGACAGCCAAACATGTGTAGGAGGTGCTAGGAATAGAACCCATGGGTGCTCAGCTCCTGAACTACCTGCCCAGTCCTTCTACAATGGGGTCTCTCTGGGTTGCTCATTCAGGCCTTGGCCCTCTGGGTGAGTGGGACTGCAAGTTTGTATCACTACGTGTGCCTTTTTCTTTTTTTCCTATCTTCATTTTCTACCTTTGTTCTGCTTTCTTTCTTTTCAATTTTTCAAACATTTTAAATTATCTTTTTGCTTCCCTCTTCACACTGTCTTCTCTCTTAATTAACTGAATTTTTACTATCTTTTAAAACTTCTGAGTTCATACTTTTGCCAGCCCCTACTATTCCTGTAGTGGCTGTTGCTAAGGTTGTGGATATCATAGTGCAGTACTGGGTTTTTACCCTGATGTTGAGGTACAAATCCAGCACAGATAAAAGCTTGCCCCAAGCACAACCTGCCTCCACTGAAACTTTGGTCAACATTTTAATTCAAACAGTAGGGTACATAAAATTCCCCAGCTGATGACTGGGCCTCAAGTGGTCACAGCCCAGAGTTAAAAGAGCCTGAAGGCATCCACCAATAGAACAACTGCAGAGAGAAACAACACAAAGACCGTGGTCAGCACACCCACAAGGGGCCTCAGAACAAGTCACTTCTATGCCCTTTAAGAAGGTATACTGTTGCTGGGGATTTAGCTCAGTGGCCTAAGCGCCTGCCTGGCAGGCACAAGGTTGTGAGTTTAATCCCCAGTACAAAAAAAAGAAGGTATACTGTTGATAAGACTCGAGGAACGATCATAGAAAATGTAACACATATATTTCATGGTCTACAACACATTTTCCTGAGCCAACAGAAGGACCTCACTTTGTGAAACCTACAGTGAAAATGTGACCAATGCATACGTATCAAATATTTTAAGTACCAGAGAGACTTCCAGGAAGATGGCAGAACAGTAAGTAGCAGAGTAAACAGCCTCTCTGAGAAATACAGTCCAGATGCTGAAATACAGCATCGTGGGGAAGACAAGAAGGAAGGAAGTGGGTCCCCTGGACCCAGGAAGACTCTAAAGTGAGAACTGAAGCCCACAGAAAGAGTAAAAAGAAAAATTTAAACAAAGAAGGTGGTAGCTAGTGGCACCTTTGGCTGGAGCCAGACCCACTGTGTGAGGAGCTGCTGGAACCTGGGGATCCACGATCAAGGTGACGTGGCAATGGCGACCCTGGAGGCCTCTGCGGACAGAGGCAGCATTGGAAGAGAGTGCCAGTGGAAAAGGGCAGCAGACCTGGAAGGCTGAACTGGCTGGCGGTGAGTACAGAGGACTTGGTCCTCCCATGGGAGACAGCAATTGGCTGGGAACCATTTTGGAGTCAGGCTGGATAAGCCTAGAACCAGAACTGCTGCTGGCTTCCTCCAGCAGCTCCTAGCTGGGCACAGACCCGTAGAAACTGCTGACAGATTCCTGCTCCCGTGCGCATTCTAGGGGTTATCTTCGAGGGTCCCCATGGGTAACCAGCTTGGTCTGGAGGGAGCGGCCCCGCACACACTCCAGGGGTGGTAGTGGAGGATCCGCTGGTGACCAGCCCAGGTTTGCAGTCTGTGGCCAGACCCGCCCTTGGGTGCACTCCACCAGCCATCAGGGAGCCAATGCAGGCTGGGAAAAGCAGCACACAGCCCTGCAGCAGCACACCCAATGGCCACCATCAGATATCCATAATCAGCACTGGCTAGAAGAACCAAACAGTCTCACTTCAGAGAACTTGTAGCCAATGAGGGAAGTGCCTGGGACTCCAATTCCCACTTGTCCAGAAGAACCCAGGAATATGTCAAGACGAAGAAGCAAAAGGCAGTCTCTGACCTCTAATCCAAGCAGAGCAAGTCCAGGAGATGCAAACACAGAAGAGATAGAGAGTCACACAACGGAAGTTTCTGAGGTGATGGCAACTGAAGTAAAGAAACAACTTCATGAGGCTATAAAAGAAACTGGAACTGAAATACTAACTCAGGTAAAAGAAGAAATGAAAAGCATAAAAAAAATTGCTAGGCATCTCTAAAGAAGACATAGATAAAAAATAGAGGAGCACAGGAAAACGAGGGAAACCTTGAATGAACAATACAAAAAAGATTTAAAATACATGAAACAGATTCAAAGAGATATCCAGGAAATTAAAAACTTCATTGAAAGCTGGCAAAACCACTTGAAAGAAACTGAAGATAGACTTTCATACCTTGAAGACAGGTTTGCAGCTTGTGATCGTGAAAGGAAAGATCTCTTAAAAATAACAAGGAACCTGGAGGTAACAATTCAATGGCTGCAAGACAACCCAAAGAAGCATAACTTAAGAATAAAAGTGTGAGTAAAAAAGCAGGGGTCAGTACAAATGACATTAAAAGTCTATTTACAGAAATAATTTCAGAAAACTTCCCAAGCATAGGAAAAGGAAGTGACACTCAGATAAGTGAAGCATATAGAACTCCAGGTAGCCATAACCAAAATAAATCTACACCCAGACATATAATAATCAAGATCCCAGAAATTCAACACAAGAACAGAATATTAAAAGCTGTTAGAGAAAAGAAATAGATCACCTACAAAGGAAAACCCATCAGAATCACAACAGACTTCTCAACACAAACCATCAGGTCAAGAAGAGCTTGAAGTGAAGTATTTCAAGTCCTGAAAGAAAACAACTTCCAATCCAGATTGATGTACCCTGCAAAACTATCTTTCAAAATTAACGGAGAAAGAAGATACTTCCATGACAAAGAACAACTAAAGGAATTCATGACCACCAAAACAACCTTACAAAGAATACTGAAGGACATTCTAGAGAGAGATAAAAAAAAAAAAGACCACAGTTCCAGAAACAGTGGCAGAGGGGTATCACCAAGCAGGGCAGACAATTGAATGGTGAGGAAAAGTAGGCAACCAATGGCAGGAAAATAGCATGGCAGAGACAAGGCAGTGCATTTTGGCCTTAACCATTAATGTAGATGGCCTCAATTCACCAATAAAAAGAACACAGGCAGAGTAGATCAGGAGACAGGATCCATCAATATGCTTTATACAAGAAACACATTGAACTCGAAAGGGGGTTCATAGACTGAAAGTCAAAGGAGAGAGAACAATGCTGTATGTGACAGGGAACCAGAAAGAAGTGGGGGTAGCTTGCCCATTAGCTACATAGTGGACAAGAAAGATATGGCATTTTTATCCAATGGAAAGCTGCCCAACTATGAAGAAAGATAACCTCAAGCCTCTTGTAGGTAAATGGATACAACTTAAGATCATGTTCATGTATGAAGTGATCCAGAGTCACATGGGTGAACATTGTGTTGTCTCCCTAGTACAAAAATACTAAAGGAGTTAGTAGGATTCAAAATACCTAATACATATTGTAAAAATGAAAGGGGGGGAAGTGTCTAAAAAGGGAAGGCAGTGGCCATTGTTAATCTATCATCAGGATTTGAGTCTCATATTGTTTTCATTGTTCTATTTAGTTTGGTCTTATTCTATTTCAGTTTGTCTAATTTTATTATATTCGATGGCATGGACAGCTATTTCAAAGATAACATACATTATGATAGCCATTATTGATATCCGATCACCTTGTTTTGAAGCCCTATATTGCTTTCATTGTTTTGTTTTGAGTGATTTTATTCTATTTTGATTTGTTTGATTGTATTATGACTGATGACATAGGCAACTGCTTAGAAGATAACAAGAGGCACTATGGTAACCAGTGTTGTTTTACTATTGTTTTGAAGTCCTGTATTGCTTCCATTGTTTTGTTTTTTATTGGTTTTATTCTGGACTATTTTGTTTGATTATATTATGCCTGATGGTATGGGCAGTTATTTTAAAGATAACAAGAGGTATTATAAGGGGAAGGGAGGAAAGAAGGAAGGGAAAAGGAAAAAGGCATAAATTTGTATATATGTGTACAAAAGATAGTTAAAATGTCTATACTACTAAATGCACTAGTTATTGAAAAAGAACAGTTAATATTCATATGATTAGATCAATTTTACATGTCTATATCTATTAATCTAAACAACCCTTTTGAAGGTAACAATATGCAATATTACAACAATTGTCAAATTCCTATCATCTCATTTTATAAACCTATAATGTTATTGTATTGGATTTGTTGTTGTTGTTTGTCTCTTTTGCTTTTTGTTTTTTCTTTTCTGTGTCTTTTTTCTCTTAAATAAAAAAAATTTTTTTTAATATTTTAAGTACGAGCAAAGAAGTGACAAGGAAACCTTACTATGAAATCCACTTGTAAATACAGTGAACACTCCACAACAATTCAACCTCCAAGAATACTATCAGAGAAGGCTGTTTCTTAAAAAGGCCCTCATATAAAAGTGAAAGATACATTCAACCCAAGAGATATGCAAATCTCAACACAGAAATACAAGAAACATAAAAAGAACACAAAATGACACTTTCAAAATGTAATACCTCCATACTAACTGCCATAGACACCAAAGTAGACAAAATGCCACACAAAGAATACTCAAAACTGATTAAAGACCCAAAGGTACAAATAAACCTCAAAATGAAATAAGGAAGAAAATGCAGGATAAATGATAAAGAATTAGATTCTGAAAAAACAACCATACAGAAGTCAGAAAATAAAAAGCCCAATAAAATAAATTTTAAAAATTCAATGTAAAATCTGACTAACAGGCTTAAACAAGCAGAAGAAAGAATCTCATGGTTTGAAGACAAAGTTGAAAAATACTACATTTAGACAACACTAAAGAAAAAATAAAGAAAAAAATGCAAGACCTCAGGGATGTTATTTTAAAAAACAAATTTAATTACTTGTGGAATACCAAAAGGGCTCGGATGCAGATTAAATGCATAAAATCTATTTGGTGAAATAATAACAGAGAATTTTCCAAATCTTGAGAAAGATATGGATATCCAGGTACAGGAAGCATCTAAAACGTCAAATAGACATTAGCAGGAAAAAATCTCCTGCATCGTATCACAGTTAAAATGTTAAAGAGTATAGAGCAAAGAAATTGTATTGAAAACTATAAAAGAAAAACACCAAATCACTCAGAAAGTCAAACCCATCCAAATATCATCAATTTCTTTTTTTTATATAATTAAGTTTACTGGCACAATTTAGATATGCATAATGATCACATTCATTGTAGAGAATTTGTACCTGTACATGATATATCTAAGTTCCTCTTTTTTTTTCCATTTCCCTCTTCTCTTCAACCCCTTTTCTCCACCTTATTTACAAAGCTTTATTTCCATTTTATCCTCTTTTTTCTCACTTTTTTTTCTTTTCCCTCCCCCACTTCCAACTCCCCTTTCCCTTTTTCTTGGCAGAAACTAAAGCCTGGAAGGGCAAGGAATAATGCATTTCAAGCTCTGAAATAAAATAACTGCCAACCTAGATTACTATATTCAGCAAAGCCCCCTCAGCTTTGAAGGAGAAATAAAGACCTTCCAAAAAAAGCAGGAACTATAGGAATTCATGTCCACCAAACCAGTGCAATAAAAGATACTTAAAGGAACACTATATGCAGATAAAAAGCAGACTAACAAATGAGTAAGAAAAGAATCATCGCAAAACTAACAAAATGGAAGGTATCAATACATACCTTTCAATAATAATCCTGAATGTAAGGCACTGATTGGCAAACCAGGTTAAAAACCAGACCAAACAATATGTTGCCTGCAAGAAATAAACCTCGCAAAGATATATATTTACTAAAAAGGGTAGAAAATGACATTCATGCAAATGGAATCTGAAAACAAGTAGTATTAGTCATTATGTATTGGTAAAGGCAACGTTCCACCAAGGAGACATAACTATGGGAAACATGCACTGAACATCGGTGCACTCAATTTCATAAAGCAAACAGTACTCATTCTATTTTCTTTCCTTCCCTCCCTCTTTTCTTCCAAACTTTCTTTTTTCCTTCCTTCTTTCCTTCTTTCCTTCCTTCCTTCCTCCCTTCCTTCCTTCCTTCCTTCTCTTCCAGTGTCTAAAGCATAGCAAGTACCAAGAGATATACAGAGGATACAAAATTAAGAATAAATTTGATCTCTGATCTTATGGTTTAATAGGAAAGATATAATTATATAGCACCAAAAATAAATGTATAATTGTGACTTGATACAGGGTCAATGAAGGAAAGTTACAACATTCTAGAAGAGATGTAAGATCAGGGAAAGGGGACTACTCAGCTTATGATCTAAAAGGTTAATAGCAAGTAAATCAGGAGAGCTAAAAGCATTCCTATCAAAGGACATAACAGGTGCAGAAACAGAACAGCAAAGGCCCTGGGTTAGGAGTGGGCATAGCCTATTTCAGATTCTGAAGAAAACACTTGAGACAGGAGACAAGAGATATTTGATGAGAAATAAACCAAGAGTATGAAGGGCTAAATCTTGCCAAGCTCTAGTGATTCAGTGAAAAAAAAAAGGGGGGGATTCCACGTTCACTTTAATTTCAGATAAGTAATATATAATTCCATGAGCATACACATAAAATAAAATAGCAGGGGATTTCAATATCACATTTTCACAAATAGGTCATCTAGACAAAAAATTAATAAGGATGAATTAAACTACACTACTGACCAAATGGACTTAACAGGCACCTATGGAATATTCCATCCAACAACAGCAGAATACACATTCTTTCAGCAGCTTATGAGGCTTTCTCCAAAATAGACCATGTTAGTCTGCACAGCAAGTTTTAAATATAAAAAACTGAAATAATCTCATGTATCCTATTAGATCACTATGAAAGGAAACTTGTAATCCCCAACAAGAGAAAATACAGAAACTACAGAATGAATATTCAGTAACATTCTTTGAATGATCAGTGGGTCACTGAAGAAATTTGGGGAAATTTGAAACTTCTTAGAATCAAATAATAGTGGAAACATAATATGCCAGAATCTGTGGGATATAGTGAAGACAGTTCTAAGAGAGAAACGTAACTGTGAGTGCCTACATTGGAAAAACACAACAATCTCAAGTAAATAGCCTAATGATGGTTCTCAAGGTCCATAAGTAGATAAGAACAAGTCACACCCGAAACTACTAGAAGGAAAGAAATAATAAAGATCAGAGCTTAAATTAATGAAATAGAGCCTGGGATATAGCTCAGCAGCACAGCACCTGCCTGGCAAGCATGAGATTTTGAGTTCAATTCCCAGTACTCCCTCCCAAAAAAAGATTAATGAAAGAGACTAGAAGAAAAATACAAAGGATTCATTAATCAAAGAATTGAAAAGATAAACAAGATGATAAACTATCAGTCAAACTAACCAAAAGAAAAAAAAGATTGAAATTAATAAACTTAGAGGCAAAAAGTTGACATTACAAGAGATACCACTGAAATCCAAAGGAGTATTAGAAACTACTTTGAAAACTTTTATTCCAACAAATTACAGAATATAGAAGAAATAAATACACATCTAGATACATATAACCTACCAAAACTGAACCAAGAAGATATAAAATCCACTAAATATATCAATAATAAGCAGAGACTGAAGCAGTAACAAAAGGTCTCTCAACAAACGTGAAACCAGGACTGGAAAAATTTATTGCTGAATTTTTCTACACTTTAAAAAAGAACTGTCACTAATGTTTTTCAAATTATTCCATGACATAAAAAGGGAAGGAATGCTTTTAAACTCATTCTACAAAGCCAATATCACACTGATAGGAAACCCACACAAGGACTCAGAAAGAAGGGAAAAGGAAGGTAGAACGGGGGAAAACAAAATCATGTCATTTGCAGGAAAATGGATGGAACTGGATACCATCATGTTAAGTGAAATAAACCAACTGAGAAAAACAAACATCACGTTTCCCAGACAGAGAGAGAGACAGAGAGAGAGAGAGAGAGAATATATGAAAGTAGAAGGGGCTTAATCCCAGTACTTGGGAGGCTGAGGCAGGAGGATTGTTGTGAGTTCGAGAACAGCCTGTGCTACAAAGTGAGTTTAAGACCAGCCTGAACTGCGTAGTGAGACCCTGTCTCAAAAATAAGGCGGAGGATTTAGCTCAATGGACTAAGTGCCTGCTTGGCAGGTGCAAGTTTGTGAGTTCGATCCCCAGTACCAAAAAATAAATAAATAAATAGAAAGTAGAAGGGTCCTCTAGCAGACTGGGAACAACTAGACCCAAGCCTCTCCGCATGAGTCAGCACAATTCGTGGAATGGGGTCAGAGAGAACAAAGGCCACAGCAGCAAACAAGCCCAGTCTGGGAACCAGTGCTGTGTGTGGGCTGCAGCCAGACTAGCAGCAGCCAGACCCCAGACCCTTCCAGCGCACATGCTGGCAAACAAGAAGTACCAAACCCCACCACATCCTGTAAGTGACCAGCTTATCTGACAGGCTGTGATGGTAGCTATCAAAGTGAAATGCAATTGGATGCCTGTGGTGCTTTGGTGTTGTAGGTCTGGGGCCAGTGGTCTGATCACAGGTTCAGAGGATACTGCTACACAGTGTGTCATCTAGGGGAGATCCCTTCTGAGGGTTGTAGCCATTGTTAATTCCCTATGGTCTTGTTTTGAGGTCCTGTTGTTTCCACTGTTTTGTTGGGTTGGGTTTTATTCTCTTTTGTTTTCTTTATGTTAAATCCCATGGCAGGAGAAGCTATTTCAAGGATAGCAAGACATATTATGGTAGCCATTTTGGATTTACTGTTGGCGTGTTTTGAAGTCCTTTATCACATTCATTGTTTTGTTTTTATTGTTTCTATCCTATACTGTTCTGTTTGATTTTTACTATGTCCAAAGTTATCTGCAGCTATTTTGAAGACATCGAAAGGCATTATGATGACTACAGTTGATTTCACAATGTTTTGAAGTCCTGTATCTCTTACACTGGTTTGTTTTGATTGGTTTTATTCTGTTATATACTCTTAAAAAAAAAAGTCAGGCATGGTGGCGCACACCTTTTAATTCCAGTGCTTGCGAGGCTGAGGCAGGAGAATCGTTGTGAGTTTGAGACCAGCCTGGGCTACAAAGTGAGTTCAAGGCCAGCCTGAACTGCGTAGTGAGACCCCGTCTCAAAAAATAGGGCCGAGGATTTAGCTCAGTGGCCTAAGCACCTGCCTGGCAGGGGCAAGGTTGTGAGTTCGATCGCCGACCAAAAAATAATAATAATAAAATAAATAAATAAAATTTAAAAAAAGAAAGTAGAAGGGAGACTATTAAAGAAGACAAGAAGATTGAAGAATGGGGGAAGAAAAGAAGAGGGAAGGTAATGGGAGAAATGATCCAAGTACATTCTATGCATTTAAGAAGATTCCAAAAAAAAACTACTAATCTGTAAAAGTAATATCCATTAATTTTTTAAAAATCAAGTAGCAATTAGCTATATGATTCTGGACAAGAGATTTTTGACATGAAGACAAGATTGGTTATACAAATCATTTTTAATGATTGCAATAAAAAGAGTTGGAAGCAAAAAAAACAAAAAAGAAAGAAAAAAAAAACATAGAAATCATCTAGTCCAGTCTATATCCAAAGTATACTTTCCCATTGACCTTTTATGGCTTTGATTTAATTACCCAGCCTAAAGTAACTTCTTTATTACTATCTCCTATTAAATTACCCTAATCATTACAAAGCATGATATTTAATCAAAATGCATCTCTTTGTAATTGCTACACATTGATTCTCCCTTACTGCATATGCATTGTGCTACAGAATTTGCAAATGGGAGCCTGATATTCAAAAATTTCAAAAGCAATGAAATAAATTGACTTTATTTTTTAAAAAAATAGAAAAGAGTTGGACTCGAAGGAAGCAACAGTTGGGCACGTTGATCAGGAGACAAACATAACTAGCATTAGAAACCATTGGAGTGTTCAAGGTCCTTACCGAGGTTTTCCCTAGAAACAGATTCTGGTTACCTCCACAAAAATCAGTGTTAAAGTAATTACACGGTGCGGGGAGGGGTGTTGAGAAAGTGGAGAGAGAGATAGACAAAGTAAGAACTGCACTGAATTATTCAGACATGAGAAAATCAGAAAAAGAAGATTCTTAGAGACTCACTTATCTTCATAGAACTCCTGCCATTTGATAAGGCCATCCTTAACAATTTGCGATTTTTGCCTTGTAGACTCTTCAGTTTGTTCCACATCCTGTTTAAATTTGTTCATTATGTTTTGCCATTTGTGTGTCAATTTCTCCAACAGTGCAAGATCTGTAGTGTCCTAAAATGCACAGCATCACTTACTTATTCATATAACAAGTATTTATTAACATATATTGCAGACCATCAGTAATAATGTAAAACTAGATAAATATATAGGAAATAAATTTTAAAAGTGAGAGGATATTACTCTTGTAAAATATCAGTGACATGATTGTTTGGTAATGGATTTTCAGTGGCACATAAAGTATTAGCACAGTATCAGGGACAAGAGTTTTTTTCCTCTTGACATGAACCTAATTTTCCAATAGGACTTTCACAGGGGCAGTAGAGAACCTTGGAAAGAACAGGAATCATGAAACCAGACAGAACTGAGTATGAGTCCCACATATTTACTGGCTGTATAACCTTGGGTAACATTTATTTTATTTGAAGTTAATTTTTATTACTCATAAAATGAAGTCACCAGTATGTCTCTCAAAGAATTGTTTTAAGAGTTAAATGAAAATAATTGATATAAATCATTTGACTAAGTAGAAATACACAAATGACAGGTCTTTATTTTTCTCCCTACTGCACTTACCAAATTTCTCATTAAATTGCATAGAATGCATCAATAATACAACTATTTCAATAAATATAACTACTTTTATTTTAGTGTAAGTATGAATAAGTAGAACTATGAATAACTTTGTAGTATTATAAAACTTAAATTGTTTTAATTATAATAGAAGAAAAATATATGAAAGAGGTTTAATTTACTTTTCTTAATTTTTTCATTCTGCCTACAATAAAGCATAAATGCCAAACTATATTTAAAAATTTATAAATTTACCAAAGCAAGTCCTTATTGTCTTAACCCTCAACACCTGGAGTCTTTTCTTTCACAACTTAAGTGACCTGAGCCTTACCTTGGTTGACAGCAATGTGATGAAATGCTTAGCATATTTATTCCAGCTTTTTTCATTGAGGTAGAGCCGTTTAGCCAATATGACTCCATTTCTTTCAATTACCTGTAAAAATAATGTACTCAAATCAGGAACAAAAACCACTAACAAATCACTATAACTTATTAGTTGTTTCAAAATCAAGTTTTCGGGCTGGGGATTTAGCACAGTGGCATAAGTGCCTGCCTGGCAGATGCGAGGTTGTGAGTTTGATCCCCCGTACCAAGAAAAAATTAAGTTTTCACTGAGTAATTATCTCAACCCAAACTGACACAGAGCACACAGCAGATGTTCTAAACTATTTGATCTCAAGATACCTTAACACTCTTAAAAATTACTGAGGACTCTAAAGTGCTTTTTTTATATAGATCATGTCTATTAGTATTTGCTTCACTAAAAACTTTAACTAAAATTATTTAAAATATGTATTTGGTAATTCACTTAAACATATTAACAAACTCATGTTAACATAAATAGTATTTTATGAAAATATAACATTTTTTAAAAAAGAGTACCTTTTTTTACATTTTTGCAAATATCTTTATGTCTCTTAAAAAAATAGAGCTGGATTGATGGGAGGGTAGCGAAATGGGAAAGAAAAAGAATCAAGGTATCATTACAGGTACAAATTCCCTATGATGGGGGCCTGAGTGCCTCCAACCAGGAGACAAGTAAGACTGCCTTCTGGGGGCCTGTGCAACCGGTGTGGACCCCAGGAGGAGAAAGAAATGGGCCTCTCAGGAGCCCGCCCAGCCGGGTCTGAGCGCCTCCAACCAGGAGACAAGTAAGACTGCCTCCCGGGGGCCTGCGCGACCAGTGTGGACCCCAGGAATAGAAACATGAGCCCACCCCGCCCCCCCACCTGTACACGTACTGGTGTGCGGGCTAAGAATCAAGGACAAAGCTCCTCCCCCACCCCCTTAAAGCAACCTGCTTGTTCCGAGGTCTGGCTACATTGATAGCAACTAAGGTACATAAAACAACTAAATGCTACTATTCTTTTGTTCATTTTGCAGGCCTGGGGCTGGCAGCCTGAGCATCTCTTTGGAAGATGACAGTACGCAATGTAGCAAAAACGGGGGATTCTATTCTGTCTTGTCTTTGAGACTCAATATAGTTCTCTTTGTTTTGCTTTATTCTGATTAATTTTTTTGGCCTTATTTTATACTCTGTTTTTATTGGTTTTATTGTGGGGTTTTTTTTTTTTTGGTTTGATTTTACTATACCTGTTGGAAAGGCCAACTATTCTGAAAATAACAAGATATACTATAGTAGCTATTGTTTTCATAGTATCTTTCTTAGAAGTTCTGTACCAGTTCTGCTGCTTTGTTTTGATTGACTTCATTCTGTTACATTTTGTTGGATTTTACTATCTTTAAAATAAAAAAAATTCCCTATGATGAATGTGATAATTATGTGTACCTAAAATGTACCAATAAATTTAATTAAGTAAAAAAGAATAAAGCTGGATTCTCTTATATTCAATTTTTTGCAATATTGTGTGTCATATAACTTCTAGAAGTATCTGCTGCATGCTCATGAGTGAATGAGAGTGAAAAAGAAGTAATAAATAAATCCTTTCTCTGCTCCAATGGGGATGCCTCTAACATGTCCACATTAATGCTCTAGGTTTCTAATAATTACCTTTGCTAAGTAAAGGAAGTACCCCAAATACATAAGTCTTGATTCTACCATATAGTATGTTAGCTTTCTCTCTAGCTTTGGGTATCTTCACACTTTGACAGGGAAACCTTCCACATTTTCATCCAAAAGCCACTACACAGAATAGGATCTAATACAGAACTCTAACACAAGTGTATTATGCAGGCTACTCCATGGAGACCCTGTGACTTGCCAACAGTGGACTAAGGAACCAATCAAACTGGAGCAGTATTTTCTACATGGGTCATAATTCACTTTTACTACCTAAAAATTCCAGATGTCCAAATAGGCAACCAACAGGTAAGCATTTTAGAAATACAGAAGCAAGGAATACAGCTCAGTGGCACAGCACCTGCCTGGCAAGCACAAGGTCACGAGTTCAATTCCTGTTACTAAAAAAAGAAAACAATCATTCATCTGGACCACTAGAAATACAGAATACTGTGGGACTTTGCTGGTAGTTCTCTAAAGCTATCATGTTCCACAGGCTACCATATTTCACATCTATGTATCCATGTAAAAGAAGTATTGTGTGATACCCAATGATCTTAATATCTTTATATTAAATAAAGATTAGAAACATCTTTTCTAGCTTATTATTAGTATCAATTAAAGCTGAAATTTTTAACAAGTTCCCAAACACCACCACCAACAAAACAAATACTTTTTGTGTGTTACAGGTGCTGGTGAAAAAAAAGAGCCCTTAATTGTGCAATAGGTAGGCGCCCAACAGAAGGGAAAAAAAGAAATTTAACTTTTCACTATTAAGGCCCACAAAAGCTAAATCATCCCTCTTTTGCCCTTTGGCTCTTGTCATTTGCAGCTGCCATGAACAGCTGCCTCTCAGCCATGCCACCCTGCCTTGGAGCCAGCTGAGTATGAACTAAACCCTCCAAAAACTGTAAGTCAAATAAACCTTTCCTTGCTTCACTTTGGGCATCAGGTATTTCGTCTCAACAACGAGGAAAAAAATAACCAAGACAAAATTTGGTACCAGTGGAGTGGGGTTGTTGCTGTGACTATACCTGACCATGTGGTTTAAGAGCCTTTAAAAATGGCTCATATGAAGAGTTTTAAAAGGGTCAGAGATGTCATCTAAAAGAGTGGCACTGAAACTTCTTGGACTGTTCTACATGGGAGATTCTGGTCAGAGCTCAGGAAACCAAAAACTGAATAAAAGCCTGCTGGTAAAGACCGGGCTTCTGGGAAGGACTGCACTGGGTGTTGGACCCCAGACGATGTGTGTTATGGCTTGGCAGAAAGTTTGTCAACATTTTGCTCATGTCCAGAGAATTTGCCTGAGACTGAGATCAAGGGCAATAGGCTAATTAATCTGGCAGAAGAAATTTCAAGGCAGTCAAATGTTGAGGCTGTGGCATGGCTATCACTGGGTGCTTTTAGCCAGATTTTTGTTGTGAATCAAGGGCAAAGAAAACAGCAGGATGATTTAAAACATTGTGAGTTTGGCCAGAAAGAAAGGTCCAGTAAAGCTGTGGACTCTAAAGACAGAGCCGAGATCTTGATTGCTGAGAAGAAATAGGAAAATATAAAAAGATGGCCTGTGGGCATCACAGGAAGAGACAGGCAGTCGCTACGCTTTGCAGCATCAAAACTGCAAAAGTGAAAGACTTTGCTCTGAGAAAAAAGCCACAAAGCACTATATTCCAGAAGGTGGCAGCAGCTGTACCAGGTCCCAAAATGGTGGCAACATAGACTCTGTTCCTCAGAATCAGGTTCAGAGTGCTCACTATCCAGGCACTTAATTCCTACAGCCAAGAGAGAGGAAAGCCTGACTGCTCCAGCTGGCAGCAGACCTTGGCAGCATCCTCATGGTGCTGGTTTTAGGTGCATAAAAAAATACACGAGTTCTGAGGTTAAAAAGGCTTCCAACCTGACTTCAGAGGGACTGGGAGGCCAGGCAGTGTGCCCCTGAGAGGGCAGTGTGTGAAGTTGTGAGGGTGAAGCCAAAGGTCCAGTAAAAAACCCAAAAGTTTAAAAATGCCACGAGCATGAATCATCTAAGAAAACTTGCAAGAAGAGCACAAAGCCAGTCCAAGAAAAAAGCCATGGGAGCTAAAACCACCCAATGTGCCATGGGGGTGGAGTTACTCAAGCCTTTTGGAGCTTACAACCAGATTGCTTCACATGCTGTGCATAAAAATCCAGGACTTAATGTTTTCCCTGCTGGATTTTGGACTTCCCATTCCTTTGTATCACCCTGTTTGTACCCTCCAAAATGGTAATGTTTATCTCATGCCATTGAATGTTGGAAGTGTTTAATTTTTGTTTTCATTTATACAGGGGGTTACGGTTAAGAGTTTGCTATAGATCTTGGCAGAGACTTGGGACTTAAAACTTTCAGCAATGCTAAAACTGTTAGGAATTCAGCAACACTTGGAGATGGACTGTCTTTTGCATAAAGGATGTACATGAGTCTTTGAGGGGACCAAGGGTGGAATGTTGTGGTTTGTTTAAATGTCCCCCCAAAGCCTCATGCAGTCATGGAGGTGACTGAGTCTAGCATTTGTGATTCATTTGATGTCTAGCACTAGGATTGTCAGTGTGAGTGCTGCACCCACCCAGGGGCAGGTAACCAGCATACAATATAGGGGAGAAAAAGAGGCATGCATCCCCTCTTTTGCCCTTTGGCTCTTGTCATTTGCAGCTGCCATGAATGGCTGCCCCTCAGCCACATCACCCTGCCCTGGAGCCAGTTGAGTATGGACTAAAAGCTCCAAAAACTGTAAGCTAAATAAACCTTTTTTTGCTTCACTTTGGTCATCAAGTATTTTGTCTCAACAACAAGAAAAAAATAAGCAGGACAGTTAATAAAGAAGTTTGAGACTCCAGAGGCTCTGAACTCCTTGCAGCCAGACTCAGGGTTCGGGTGGCACCACACTCCAGGGTATGCTCCACCTAGCTGCCTGGGTCCAGGAAGTCTCAGCGTCCACCCAGTAAGGCAGAGGCTCCACCAGCACACTTTGGGAGTGCGCCCTCATTAGCTGCACACAGGATCTAGCTCTACCCGGTCCTGCAACTCAGCTCAACCCACCAGGGGAACGCCTGGCCAGCCTCGCAGGACACAGAGGTACTGAGCCCAGCCCAGCCCAGAACCCCAGAGCTGCTCATTAGGGACTGCCCAGCGTAGCTGCAGGGCCTTGGAGAGCTTGGGCTCTGCCCATCAGAGCACAGGGCACAAACTCCATTGTTCAGTGGAGCGGCAGGCACAGCGGGTCCTAGAGGCTGTGGGCTCACCCAGCCAGGAGCAAGGCCCCAGCACTGTAGGCCTTGGACCTGGCCAGGCTTGCCTGGCACTCCAGCAGCTCTGAACTCCTTGCAGCCAGACTCAGGGTCCAGGTGGTGCCACACTGCAGGGTACGCTCCGCCTAGCTGCCTGGGTCCAGGAGGTCTTGGCACCCATCCAATAAGGTGGAGGCTTCAGCAGCACACTCCAGGAGTGTGCCCTCACTAGCTGCACAGAGGATCCAGCTATACCGGGTCCCATGACTCAGTTCAAACCACCAGGAGAACGCCTGGTCAGCCTCAGGACACAGAGCCACACAGGTCCCAGAAGAAAATGACAAAATGAAAGACCAAGAGGCAGTCTCAATTTCACAGCTCACTGAGAACAAACCCAAGAGACACTAAAATGGAAGAAACTGGGAGTCATACAACTGAACTTTCTGAAATGATAGCAAATGCAGTAAAGAAACAGCTCAATGAAGCTATACAGAAACTCAAATCAGAAATAATCTCTCAGCTAAAAATGAAATGACAATCATTATTAAAGAAATGTTCTGTGTATCTAAAGAAGAGCAAGATAAAAAATACAAGAATATAAGAAAATGATGGAAACTTTGAACAATATAAGACACAAACAGAATGTATGAAACAGATTCAAAGGGAAATGCAGGAAATGAAAAATTCCATGGAAAGCTTGAAAAACTGCTCGAATGAAGCTGAAGATAGAATCTCAGATCTTGAAGACAGCATGGGAGATCATGGCCATGAAAGAAAAGATCTCTTAAAAATAGTAAGGAACCAAGAAACAACAATTCAACAGCTGCAAAACGATGCCAAGAGAAATAACATAAGAATAATAGTCGTAAATGAAAAAGCAGGGGTGAATACTAATGACCTGTGAAGACTATTCACAGGAATAATAGCAGAAAACTTTCCAGACATGGGAAGAGAATCTGAAATACAGGTAACTGAGGCATACAGAACCCCAATTAACTATAACCAAAATAAATCTTCACCCAGACATATAATAATAAGGGTATCAGAAATACAGTACAAGAACAAAATACTAAAAGCTGTCAGAGAAAAGGAACAGATCACCTATAAAGGAAAGCCTATCAAAATCATGGCAGACTTTTCAACACAAACCTTTAAGCCAAGAAGAGCTTGGAGTGAAGTATTTCAAATCCTGAAAGAAAATAACTTTCAACCCAGATTGATGTACCCTGCAAAACTATCCTTAAAAATTGATGGAGAAACAAGATACTTTCATGACAAAGAACAACTGAAGAAATTTATGGCCACCAAACCAACACTACAAAGAGTACTGAAAGACACTCTAGAAAGAAACAAAAATAGCTACAATCTTAAGAACAACAACAAAAGGAAACCACTAAGCAGGGCAAATAATTAAACAGAAACTGTAGAAAACCAACAACAGAAAGATATCATGACAGGGATGAGCCAGTACATATCAGTTATATCAATCAATGTAAATGGTCTCAAAGGAAACAGACTGGCAGAGTGGGTTAAGAATCAAAACCCAACAATACGCTGTGTATAAGAAACACATTTCATTCAAAAAGAAATTCACAAGACTAAAAATCAAAGGCTAGAAAACAATACTCCATGCAACAGGAACCCAGAAAAAAGCAGAGGTAGCTATTATGTTTGCAGACAATATGAACTTCAAACGGAAAATGATCAAAAGAGATGAATAAGGTCACTATACACTTGTTAGGGGAAAACTTCAAGAGGAAAAGATTACAATCATAAATATATATGCACCGAATATGAGAGCAGCCAACTATGTAAACAATTCTTAATAAACATGAAAAACCAAATAAACAATAATACAGTTATAACAGGGGACCTTAATACTCCACTGTCACAGAGAGACTGATCAATCAAACAAAAAATCAGCAAATAACAGAACTGAATCAAACTTGTGAACAAATGGACCTAGTAGATGTCTACCAAGTATTCCACCCATCAGCATCAGAATACACATTCTTCTCAGCCCCACATGGGTCATTCTCTAAAATAGATCATATACTGGTCCACAAAACGTGCTTAAGTAAATGCAAAGGAACTGAAATAATTCCATGCATATTATCTGACCAAAGCGCAGTAAAATTGGAAATAAACGACAAAAAAAACCTACAATAACCATATAAACATATGGAAAATAAATAATACTCTCCTAAATAACCAATGGGTCACAGAAGAAGTCAAAGAAGAAATTAAACAATATCTACAATTGAATGAAAATGCAAATACAAATTACC
>RJWM01017145.1:33708-43845 GCA_004363535.1 Dasyprocta punctata | reverse complement strand
AAAAAAAAGAAAAAAAGAAAAGGAAACCAAAAATTAAAATTAAGCAAAACAATAAGAACAATATTGGGGCTCGAAGACAAGACAGAGGACAATCCCATATATTTGCCACACTGCACAATGTCATCTACCCAAGAAATGCTGAGACTGCAGGCCTGAGGCCTGAAAAAAAACTTACAATACAAGCATTTAGTTGCTTTACATACCTCAGTTGCTATGAACGTAGCAGGTCCTCTAAGGAAGCAGGATGCTTACTCGGGGCATGGCGGGGGGGAGGTCCTTGATTCATAGCCTGCACGCTGGTAGGCCTATGGGATGCACCTCTCTTTCTGGAGTTTGCACAGTCACACAAACTGACCAGGGAGGCAGGCGGACTTGCTGCTGGTTGCTGCCTCTCAGCCCAACATGGAAGGTTCTCAAAAGGCACATAGGTCTCTCCCTGAGGTCCACGTGGTCCCGCAAACTGACCAGGGAGGCAGACGGGCTTGCTGCTGGTTGCTGCCTCTCAGCCCAACATGGGGGGTTCTCGGAAGGTACATAGTTCTTTCCCTGAGGTCCGCATGGTCCCACAAACTCACCAGGGAGGCAGGCGGGCTTGCTCATAAATGTTGTTTTTGTTGCAAAAGCTGCTTAAGTGTACAACCTTTAAACTTTATAACATTGCGTACAACCACAACTACAAACACACTTAGTCACCTTATCTTTGACAAAAGGGCCAAACATGTACTTTGGAAGAAAGATAGCCTCTTTAACAAATGGTGCTGGAAAAACTGGCTTTCCATATGCCGAAAACTAAAACTAGATCCATGTCTATCACCATACACTACACTAAAGTCAAAATGGATCAAAGATCTAAATATTAAAACAGAAACACAGAATCTGCTGGAAGACAAAGTAGATAGAAATCTTGGGATATAGGGGTAGGCAGAGAATTCATGAACAAAAATCAAATTGCACAGGAAATACTTCCCAGTCAGTAATTGGGATCTCATCTCATTAAAAAGTTTTTACATGTCAAAGGAAATCTACAACATAGTAAGAAGAAAACCCACGAATTGGGAAAAAATCTTAGTCAACTGTCCCTCAGAAAAAGGATGTCTATCTAGAACATATAAAGAATTTAAAAAAAATCAGATGCCTGAAATTCAAGGACCCAGTCCAAAAATGTGCATCTGAGATGAATACGCACTTGTCAACTGAAGAAATACAAATGACAAATAAATAAATGAAAAGATGTTCAACATCATTGGTCATTAGAGAAATGCAAATTAAAACAACACTGAGATTCCATCTCACTCCAGAAAGAATGGCCAGGATCCAGAAAAACACCAATAACAAATGTTGGAGAGGTTGTGGGAAAAAAGGAGTTCTCCTGCACTGCTGGTGGGGGTGTAGACTGGTGCAACCACTATGGAAATCAGTCTGGAGGCTCCTCAAAAAGTTGGGATTGGAAGTTCCATTTGACCCAGCTATTCCACTTCCGGGCATATTCCCAGAAGAATTGAAAACATCATACCACAGTGATATATGTGCACCCATGTTTATAGCAGCACAATTTGTAATAACCAAATCTTGGATACAACCCAAGTGCCCATCAACTGAGG
This sequence comes from Dasyprocta punctata, assembly GCA_004363535.1. NCBI lineage: Eukaryota > Metazoa > Chordata > Mammalia > Rodentia > Dasyproctidae > Dasyprocta > Dasyprocta punctata. Next base: position 42,244 of record RJWM01017145.1, on the reverse strand, counting down.
AATGGATAAAAAAGATGTGGTACTTTTGTACAATGGAGTACTACTCAGCTATAAAGAAGGATCACATTGAGGCTTTTATAGGTAAGTGGATGCGACTTGAGGCCATACTCTTAAGTGAAATAAATGAAACTCATATGTGTAGATACCGCATTGTCTCCCTAGTGTAAGAAACTGAAAGAGTAAATAAGATACAAAATCTTCAGTAAATATTGTTGAAGGGTAATAAACTGCCCAAAGGGGAAAAAAAGAAATCAGATAGGGAAAAGGGGAAAAGAAGGAAGAGAAAAGAAAAAAGATATGAATTTGTACATACACACTTCAGATTACTAAGAGGATTGTATTACTAATTCTATTAGTTCTTGGAACAAAACAGTTAATATTCATAGGATTAGATGAATTTTGCAAGTCTTTATCTGGTAATCTGAGTAACTCTTTTGAAGATAACTATGCAAAATAACAACCTTATTTATGTTCCTACCACCTTGTTTTGCAAGCCTGTATTATTGTTTTGGGCTCATTGTTATTGTCATTTATTAGTCTCTTTTGTTTCTTGTTTTTCTTGTAATTTGCTATGTTTTGCCTTGTCTTTCCCTCTAATACAGAAAGGAAAGATGTACGTGTATAGGCTTATACATGCCTAGAGCTTCTCCTAAAGAGTTTACAAGAACTGATTTTATTACAAGAATTGATTTTATTACGTGTGATTACTTTGAAGAAAATGAGCCATTGTAGCCATTGCTGATTTCTTATTGTCTTGTTGTGAAGTACAATAATGCTTTCATCCTTCGTTTTGATTGTTTTTAGTCTGTTCTGTATTATTTGATTGCAGTACATGTGAAAGTGTGGACAGTTATTTTGAAGAGAACAAGAGACATTACAGTAGCCATTGTTGGTTTTCCTATTGTCTGGTTTTGAAGGCCTGTAATGCTTTCATTCTTTTGTTTTTATGGGTTTTATACTATTGTGTTTTGTTTCAATTCATTGTGTGTGAAGATATGGACAACTATTTTGAAGGAAATAGGAGACATTATGGTGGCCGCTGTTGATTTCCTGTTGTGTTGTTTTGAAATCCTGTGTTGCTTGCATTGTTTTGTCCTGATCTGCTTTCTTCTGTTCTGTTTTGTTTAATTCTCTTTAAAATAAAAAAATTATAACATTGCAAACTTATAAAACCTAGTAATAGAATTTCAAAACAGATATAAAATAGAGAGTTGTTAGTATGTTTTGCAAAACTCATCTATTAAATGAATAAAGATGTAAGTTCCAAATTGCTGGCAAAGATGAACGATAAAACAGGAAAAACAAAATTTATTAACAAATTTCAACAGAAACTTTCATGTAATTAGTAAATAGGATTAAAAATGTTTCATGATTTAGGAAGCCTAGACAGCAATGCACTTTTTCTAATATTTTACAAACATTTTTGAGACGTGTCTTTCTCAGCAATGACAGCCACTAAAACTGCACCAAATCTTCAAATCCCTGTATCACAAAAATAGTAAAGTATGATTTTTAAAGAATAATGAAACAATCTATTACATTATTCTCAAAAAAAAGAAAAATATTATCAATGGCAATATCATTTCAGTCAGAGCAAAAAATTATTTGTTCCTACAATAAAATATGATAAAACAAAAATTAGTTTAAATATTTTATCTTCATGTTCTAAAATTTCTTATTTCATATGTTTTATAATGATTGTAATTTAACAGTACAACAGTGTATGCATATAACTTATAAGTAAATATATAAAAATAACAGCGTCTGCTCAAATATTTTACTAAAATAGGGGCATGGTCAGTTGAATTTGGAGACTGTTGGATGTTCATTCCCAAGTTCAGGGTCTTTGATTCACAGGTAAATGCTCTGATGTGAGCAGTGGGTGATAAAATCTAAGTGGTAAGAAGACACTTCCTTTCAAGGCAGGTAGTACTTCATTATGCAGCTCATTGCCCAAGAATTCATCAAACAAAGGAAAAAGAAAAAAGGAAAACCCAAAACAAAATGAAGAAAATGGCTAAAGATTCATACTTGCAAATGAGTCACTTTGATTTAAGACTTGGCACTATCTGTATTTTGTACAACATCTAATGCACTGTTGATGCTCAATAAATAACAAATTGTGATATTAATAATTAAGAATTGATGCTACTGCTCTTGTGAAATGATTTTCAGAAGAATTATTCCCCCTTCACTGAAAAAGAAAAATGAGAGGCAGAGGCAGAGCAATAGCTTTTAAGGAAATTTAGTTCCAGCTACTTTGTGTGTATATGGTGCTTTCCTCTTTGGTAAATTTGATGAACAACTGGGCAAAACAAGGTGCAGAGCCTGCCCAAACTACTTCTCCCCCACGCCCTGGCTCTTTGTCTTCCTATCTCTAGGTGGGAATGTCTAGGATGTTGAATTGCATGATTTTTAAATGCTTGACAAACATTAATTAACTGGGGGGAGGTTGTTCTTTGTTTGAAGAGAGTTATGTCTAACTGAATATGTCTCCAATTATCTGCTCCTCTTTTCTGACTGTATTATTATCTGGAATGTGCAATATCTGATCTGCTTGTACATTTAATTTAGTCGACTTTTTGAAATAAGTGGAAACCATGAAAAAGGGACACAGAGTCACCTTAATGATAAAAATCATAATTATGAGAGATTTATGTTTATGCTCATGTGTATGCATATTACATGTATCTACACTTGTACACCCATTCACTCACCTACACAGACTCTCAGGTCCTCCCTTCTGGTTGTAACCATGTTCATTTTAAGGCATGGATTTTGACACTTTGGATCACCCACACTGAGCTGGGCTCCATTGCTTCTGAGCTGGGGGGATGGTTGATATTGGCTCTTTAATAGCAGAAAATCAGAAAAGTTCTCCAGAAAAGTGAATTAATCTTTCTGCAAAAGCAAATGTAATTACTTATGAGAGAAAATGGGGTGTGCATGTCAACATACTCCAGGGACTCGGCTGAACATTATTGATCCGTTACTCACCAGGGACCCCTCCTCCTGCTCCATGCAGGAGGAGAGGTGACCATGAGGACACACTGTTCCTGACACTAGCACGTGGAAATGGGGACCAGATTGGTTACAAACTGTGAGAGATGCTGGGCTCATGGTTTGTCATAGGCACTGTGCACTGTTAATTAGGAGCACGGCTCTGAACAATGTCTTAAATAATTAGTCAGGGCAGTTATACGCCTGTGCAGGGGCGGACTTTTCTGTTGCTTAGACAGAAATTTTCTATAGTAACAAAGGAACAAATGTAAATTAATCCACAACTGCAAGTCTCACACTTATTATGTATTTCAAAGCAGGCTTTGAAGTAAACCACCCACCCAACCCTTCTCAGTAGCCTATAAATACTGATGTTTATGTCACTCTTTGCAGCACTTACCAGCTTTTAGAGGCAGTATCTCATGGTGGAGATAAACCTTCGTGTGGAACAGATCGCAATTCTAATCCTGCCTTCAGAATTAGAGTCAGTGCACTGTAGAGATTCCTGAATACCCATGTTTATTGTGGACCAGTTCACAATAGCTAGAATCAGCCTAGGTGCTTATCAATGTATGAATGGATAAAGATAATGTGTACATATTTGCAATGGGGTACTATTCAACTGCAAGGAAAAACAAAATTATGTCATTTGCAGAAAAGTGGGTGGAACTGGAGATCATCATGTTGAGTAAAATAAGCCAGACTCAGAAAGACAAATTTCATATGTTTTCCCTAATATGTGGAATCTAAAAAAGATGACACGAATGAAGACAGAGTATATTATTAGACAAAAGGAAGGAAGTAAGGGTAGAAAGGAGGTGGACATAAGAAAGAAGAATAGGGGGATGTATAGGATCAAAATATATGTATGTATGAAAACATCACATTGAAACTCATGTTTTATAAAATTAATAGGCATTAATAAAAATGTATTTCAAAAAATCCTACCTTCACCACTTATTAGCTATGTTACACAGAGTGTACCTTAGCATCCTCATAAATAACATGGGAATCATTGTAACAGCTATAGATAAAATTGTGGCCCTTTAATATTCACATATTAATGGCCAGCCCCAACACATCAGAATATGAATGTATTTGGAGAGAGAGCCTTTAAAGCAGTGTATTAAATTAGAATGAGGTCATTAAGGTGGACCCTGCTCCACCCTGACTGGTGTCCTTGTAAGAGTGATTCAGACACACAGAAGAGACATTAGGGATACATGAACATGGAGATTCCACCATGTGAAGAGGCAGAAAGAAAGGTGTTCATCCATAAGCCAGGGAGAGAGTTAAGGAGCCCTTCCCATTAAGTGCATCAGAAAATTAACCCTGGTGGCATTTTGGTTTTGGACTTTAGTCTTTTTTCCAGAACTGTGAAAAAATTAATTTATTTTGTTGAAGCCACCAGGTTGTAGTATTTTGTTACAGTATCCCTAAAATCTTAGTCAGTACCTGTTATAGGTTATGATGAAGATAAGTGAGATAGTGTTGCATGTCTGTCTCTCAATTAATGACAATTGTTAATTTTTTTCATGTAGGTATTTAGTAAATGTCATCTCCCCTTTTTGATTTACAAGATTCTCATTCCTCAGATTCCTCAGCCATTCCCGTTGGATACCTATTTGAAACTAGATTTAGGTAGTGTGATTTTTTTCATTCATGTCCAATGTAACTCTTTCTGGAGAGTTCAGCCAGCCTTTCTCCTGCCCTGGCTCTTTTCATCTGGCATTTTTTTCAGGTCTGGCTCAAGAAAACATTGGCTTCTATAGGGTTAGCTGCCTCGCTCGGCAAATCCACCATTTTCTGCCCTCTAGACTCGACAAAGGAAGGGGTGGTCAAGGCAGCTGCCAAGAGAGATTTAGAACATATTGTTGCTGCACTCTTGGCATTTCACATTTTTCATTTCTTTCACTGCCACAGAGAGGAGAGTTGTTTGCATATCTGAATATCTGATAGCTTTGTATTTTGCATAAAGTGGGGGTAATTGTTATCTCAAAAAATAAACACAAACATCTGTGATGTTCTTTTCAGATGTTTGGCTTTGGAGCCAGGTAAATTAACATCAGCCCACAGCCGCATGCAGCACCCTCTGCTTTGATCCCAGACACTAACCTTGGTGACTCATAGCCCATGGGTGCAGCCCCTCACCTGGGGAAGGTGCATCTGCCCAGAAGGCTGCTCCCCTCAGGCTGAGGAGGGAGCAGCTTCCATGAGGATGCAATGAGCTTTTAAGACATTTAGGATGAAAAGGATTCTTTAAGAAAGGAATTCAGAAGAATTCTTTTTCTATATGGATTAGGAAACTGGTGACCCTTTGCATGTTCAATAATTTCACCAATATTTTTAGTATGTGTGCTGAGTATAAATTCCTGAAATACTGAGGACCTTTATAATGATAATGATAATATTAATACTTTTATTATAGCAGAGACATTGGCCTAGTCCCTTTATGTATTATTGTTGATCTCACTGATCACAGTTGTTAAATGCCTACCATGCAACAGGAACTGTATTAAGCAGTTCATGTGTGCTTTCTTTTCACAGTAACCTCATGAGGGAGGTTTTCTTACCTCCATTTCACAGATGGGAAAACTGAGGTTTGGATAATGTTCTGAGTCACAAAGCTGATGAATGCTGAAGGCAGAGATAAAGCTCAGGTTTTTCTGATCTCAGAGCCTATTCTTTATTTACTTGCACAAGAGATAGTTGAGAAAGAATTATTCTGTATAACTGAGGTTCTGTTTGTCCTGTACTTGGAAGTCACTCTGAGGAGGAAATTCTTCTCATGAACAATGTTAGCTTTATTTAAGCTTAAGTCATGTCTCTGGTGTGATTTCCAGGCTGTAGCCCTGAGTGTCTAAATCTGCACTCTATGCTCTGTAACCAGCTTTACATTGACATGTGAGGGCTATTCTTTTGAGCTGCAGCTGTGCCCCATGAGAGGATTATTTATTCTATATGCCAGTTGACCGTCATGTGAATGCATTTATCATGTCATATTCTTCTAGGGTACTAGAGAGCTCAGTGAAGATTGGGCAGGGAAAGCAGAGAAAGCCAGGGCTACTGGATGTGTGAGAGGTCCTTGCAAAGGGTGAGGACTTGGGAGGAAGTAGCTGCTTTGGGTTACTGTGAGCTAGGCAAAGCCCAAGGCTACTCTCTTTCCATATTTATCTCATCTCCAACTGCATGGTGGGTTGGATAATGATGTTAGAGGGCAGGGAGAGTCAGTTTCTTGGGAAGGGGTTAAAAACTTCAATTCCTTGAAGTTTACATCTAACCACCTTTGTGTCTACACACATGCAGCCCATTTGAATGGAAATGGGACTTTCTCTGTTTAACCCAGCTATAACCTAATGCTACCAGTAACCTATCTGTATTGTGCTGGCCATTAACAAAGTACTTTCACAGACATCATCTCATTTGGTTATTTTGACAAACTTAGGTTGATAATTTTCTTCCTTTTTCTACTGAGAGACCTGAGGGTCATGAGGGTAAGTGATAGGCCCAGGGCCACAGATCCAGGCAGTGAGGGAAGAGTAGGGAAGCACATCTCATCTTCAGATTGAAAAGGCAGAGATCCTTTGGTTAGATCAAGTTACTTCCTTGACAACACACTCATTCACTCTGTAGAAACCTGAAGACACTGGGCTTCTGAATCCCACCTGTTTTAATAAGCAGAAAGGCTCACCTAAGTCATCTATTCCTCCTAGAGATAAGAGGTCAGTGTGAAGCCCCAATTATGGAAGTTCCCTCTAATCTGACTGTAACTGGGGAGAGCTTTCAAATTCTGCAGCTGGGTGTGAGCCAGTTTTGCTGTTGAATGGGAAGAGAGGATGTCAGTGTTCTGGCCAGACCTCTCAGACCCCTTTTTACTCCTGTGTGTGCCAGTAACTTTGGTGTGATTTCAAAGTGTCCATGGCTGTGTTTCTTCTGGGTACTCCCAGGACTCTGGTTTACAAGAATGCCTGTGGGGTCCTGGAGGTACTGAGCCCCCCCAGTCCAGCACAGAGTGCCAGAACTGTCCACTGGGGGAGTGCCCCAGCTAGGTGTGCAGGTCCTGGAGCTTCTGAGCACTGCCTAGCCAGGCACAAGTCCCCAGCACCACAATTTAGGGGGTGTACCCCAGCTAGTCAAGTGGGTCCCAGCATATCCCACCTCTGCCCAGTCCAACATCCTGGGGAGTGCTCTGCTAGCCACAGAGGTCCAGGAAGTTCCAAGCTCTGCCCAGCATAGCACAAGGCCCTGCTGCCATACTTTGGGTCTGTGCTCAGCTAGCCACATGGATCCTAGAAGATCAGACCTCTGTCCAACCCAGTGCAACCCTCCAGTACCATCCATCAGTAGAGTGCCCCAGTCAACCTCATAGGTCTTAGAGGAACAGAGCCTCACCCAGCCCAGTGCAGTTCCCAGGTGCCATTCGGGGAGTGCCTCAGAGGGGAGCATAGGTCCAAAAGAGCTCCACCCAGAGAAACTCTTCCCTTGGTGGGGGTGCACTGGTGAGCTGAAGGAGGGCAGAATCTCTGCCCATAATTTTCCCATCACCCTGAGAACCTCTATTTAAAGGAACCCAGGTTACTGGCTCACCCCTTTACACTGTGGCACAGTCATCATGGCGGGCACCTTCAACTTAATCAACTTGTCTGGAGGAGCCTAGGAAAATGACAAAACAAAAGAGTAAAATGCAGTCTCAGACCTCCAGCCCACTGAGAACCTGCCTAGGAGACAATGACATGAAAAACACTGGAAACTGCACAACTGAAATTTCTGAAATGATAGCAACTGAAGTAAAGAAACAACTCCATGAGGTTATAGAGGAAATCAGATCAGAAATAATCTCCCAGGTAAAAAAAGAAATGACAAACATTATGAAAGAAATGTTGAGTAAGGGCTGGGAGTTTGGTTCAGTGGCTTAAGCGCCTACCCCGGCAGGCGCAAAGTTGTGAGTTCAATTCCTGGTACCGCAAAAAAAAAAAAAAAAAAAAAAAAGTTGAGTATATCTAAAGAAGATGTAGATAAAAAAAATAGAGGAATTTAAGAAAATGATGGAAATCTTGAACAAACAATATAGGAAAGAGCTAGAATGCATAAAATAGATTCAAGGAGATATTCAGGAAATTAAAAAGTGAAAGCTGGCGAAACTGCTGGGATGAAGCTGAAGATAAGACTCTCGGACCTTCAAAACAGAATGGAAGCTAATGATCATGAAAGGAAAGATCTCTTAAAAATAACAAGGTTTCTTTTATGTATGATCATACTTTTATGCTTTATTGGTTTCACTCTGAACTATTTCGCTTGGTTATATTAGATCTGATGTTATGGGTAGTTATTTCAATGATAACAAGAGGTACTCTAAGGGGAAAAGAAGGAAGGAGGAGAAAAGGAAAAAGACATAAATTTATAAATATTCATAAATAAGACAGTTAAAAAAAAACCGTATTGCTAAATACAATAGCTATTGAAAAAGAAAAGTTAATATACCTGAATTGATGAATCTTACATGTCTATATCTGTCAATATCCCCAACCCCTAGGAA